>JARUHE010313683.1:0-11861 GCA_031471125.1 Archaeomysis grebnitzkii | reverse complement strand
GACGACGACATCGGAAACGCTACGCCTATGTAGAGCTTCGCTACGCACGCTCGACAAAAACCGTCGCAAACTATTAGAATTTGTATATTTTTAATATTTGGTTGCAAACATGACTAGCTTAATAAATGATTTCCACAATTCAAATATTGTACATTACTCGAACACTCAGTAAACATAATAAATACCATACCATATGGGTATGGTCTTATTATTTAAAAAAAAGTATTAATCAAGATAAGCCGTGCTATTTCGTTATAAAATTAAGAATGTCTGCAAGGGTAAAGAGTGAATTTATGGGCTCAGTAATAACAATGCACAAAATAAACGCCAGTTTTCATTAAAAAACTCAAAAATATTTTTTTTATATATTCCAGATTCGACAATCACTTGCACTTTGAAGTGATTGTAGTGAATATCATAAAAATTGTGATCATTAACTTGACATACAAAAGTTATCTAAAGTCTAAATAAATGTATTGCGTTGTACCAGAAGAATACAAGATATGTCATACAAATGTACAGCCATGTCAAGAAAAACGTGGGAAAGTAGACATGAAACTCCAGAAGCACAGGGACATCTAGGCTTTGGCTTCGATCCAAGCCCTACAATCCTGCTTATGGAATCATACGCAAAATTATTTTAATATGGTAACTCAATAAATACCAAATATTGAAAAATATTTTTTTTATAAAAAAAGAAGTTAAAATGGTCAAAACAAAACATTTAATAATTAAAGTTCTTTGTAATTCTTTAAATAAAGCAATATTTAACCCTTTAACGCCTGAATTATTATTACCTCAAGCTCTAAATTACAATGAAGTTTGTATTGAAATTAACCCTACAATTGTCACTTGTTTGTCCCTACAGGCGTTAAAGGGTTAATACTAATTAATTTCCTGACGACGATGCCAACGTTGACGATTTATATAGGTTGTAAATCTGAACCAAAAAATGGAATGCGAATATAAAAATCGAATGTTTTATTCTTACCTAACAAATGAAAGTCTCATTCAGCCAAGAAGTATGCAAACATAAAATTTTAAATTTTTTTGTTAGTTATTGTTAAAGAAACATTAACATAAAAAATATTCATATTTCTTTATTATTTATAAAGTTGATTAAATACTTTAAGACCTTATATTTATTATAGTTTTTAGTTTAAGAGGATTCGTTAGGCAATAATATCAAATATTTAAACTATTATACAACTTAACCCCATAAATCAATATGTCCTTAGAAAACAAACAAAATAAAAATCTAGTTATTCCAATAAAATAAAGCTTTAGAGAACAGTGTTTACAAAATGTTGTTTGATAATACATATACATTTTATTTTATTGAATATTCATTCCTTCAAAACAAAAAATACTACAAAAAATGTTTTACCTACTATATTGATGCAAACTGTATTCACATTTTAAATTTCAAACTAATGTTTATAACTCAAAGGCGTTTCCATGACCTATGCGCCTAAATCATAACATCATTTGTTCAAACTATTCCAGAGTGAAAAGTAAAAAACAAATTACTTATGTAGAAATCAATACCAAAGAATTACATAGATCAAAAAACGAAAACTTAAATGAAATTCAAAAACATATGTCTTCGCAATAGTAATCAGATGAATGACAATTAATTCATTAATAAATAACGGATGCGAGCCACGATTAAAATAGATTAGTAATTAAGCTATCCAAAGTTATAAATAAAATGTTTAAAATCTATAAACTTTAATAAAAAACTTGCAAGTCATGGTTTTAATGTTTTAAATTACACAGTCTCAATGAAAGAGCATTAGTTCGACGAATGAAGTCTTTGGGCTAGCTTCAAACATTACATATTTTAGGAAAATATATTCTGAAACAAACATATATTTATAACTCAATCATAAGGTAATATTTTCTAGATTTCTTGACATTGTACTAACTTTCCAAACGTATAAGCAAATTCGAGAAATTGATAAATTATTTAAATTTCAGTAAAAACTAAAACATTCAGGGCAACTATTATTGTTATGATTATCATAAATATTATCATTGCTACCATTATAATTAATATCACTATTAATTTCAACATTGAACAGCATAGGGCTAAGACCAAAGAAAAATACATTAAAACATGCATCTAATTTATGGCTAATCAATCATATTAAGAAACTGCAAATACTTAATTTTAAAATATTTTAATTTTAACGATAGAGAGTTCTTCTTCTTTTCACAATAATTGATTGTTATTTTTAATTCACAGAATTTTAATCTTCCCTCATTAATATTTTAAAATTCAGATATTGTGATGAACATGAATTTGTATTTTAATGTTTTTTTTTGTGAAAATTTACGTTAATTTAAAAAAGATAAAGTGAATACTCTAATAGTTTCACTACATTTATAGGAAATAATTATTATTCTAATAATAATAACAGTGATAATGAATTATTATATTTATAATTATTTTTTAACAAGGAATTCTAGGTTATTACATTACATTCTTCTATTGTACTAACTTATAAAAACTTAAAAAACACTTTTGATTTTATAATATATTCATTGTACACAATATTGTTACACTATATGCAATGCTATTTTTATTGAAGAGAATTATTGCAAGCAATAACACCAGAAATTAGTTGAGCTTTGTTCACACCCTCGAATAAAAAAAACAATCACTGAAAAAAAAAATTTCAAAAAAATAACAATATCATTATCATCGTTATCATCAATGACATTCATAATCATTATTATTAATGGTGTTATTCTAAACATGATTTTGTATTTATTTTCAGCTTTTAAATATTTTTTTTTATTCTGATATGTGTTTTATACTTATTTATTATCATTATTCCCGATTATCGTCCATAGTTTTCTGCTATTGCAAGTTTAATATATCATATTGGCTTTTATGTAATATTTATTATGTAAAGTGTAAACTATTTATTACTATTGTAAAGTATTGAAGTCTGTTCTAATATTTGTTTAATGTAATTTAATGTTTCTCACATTTATACTAATTAAACTTCATTACTTTCCAGATAAAAAGAAACAACATTGCTAATACATAGAAATGATAGCAAACAAAAAAGTGAATAAAATAATATTGATACTATTAAGAACGAAATAAATAATGCTACCATTGAATAGTTATGAAGAATAATTAACAACTAATGATTAATTAAATTGATCGGATTGTTTAGCTATAAACATAGTTTTATTTGAAGAATGTTTCAAACGATTCATGAAAAACTACTTTTAACGATCTTGGACAATGTCTGTGATAAGAGAAACAATAGTTTTCCAACCATAACAATCGAAAAAACAGTTCCTAGAGAAAATGAACTTGAAAAGCAAACTTTCTCCGAATTAACCATTTCAAAAATGGAAACAACCGACCAGAAACGTCCTCTAACTTTATCACGAAGTTTGAAAACTAACCAAACACAAGCACGAATTTCTACAAACCTACAAACTAACAATGCAGAAAATAGCAAACAATTCGAGTTAAGTAGAACACGTGATAGAGCAGTGCGTCTATTTTCCGACCGCGATGATTATTATTACGTCATTGACAAGTGCAGAAGTCGACTGCAAAGAAACAGAAACCTTGGAAATATCCACCAAAAACTGACGAGTTGGCCGAGCGTTTGTCTGTGGCTTTTTTGGGCGATTTCCATGCTCGAGGTGAGGGTGGAAGGGGCGATAATACCACCAGGTTGGGCCGACGTAAACGTCAATCCTTGTGCTGAGGAATCCTGGCAGTACTTGCAGTGGCCTAATGATCGCAAGTGCTACAAAATATTCACGCAGGTAAGGTGTTTTTTCACTTATTGTTTGCCAGTTTCAAAGAAAATAGATACATTTTTCACTTTTTGTGTTGAATTTATCTGATTTTATCACACATTATATTTATTCATTCACTATTTTGAGAAAATTCAGTTTTGCTGTTCAAAATCTAAATAATTATTTTATCAACACTTTGCTAGTCGTATATTTTATCTTGTGAATGGAACCAAAATGTCAATATATTCAATTTAACGTATTTTTTCAATTGCATCATTTATAATTTATATGTGATAGGTTTGTGACAGCAATCCACGCTCAGACATACAATTGAAAAATAGGTGCAAACAGGATCCATTTATTGCCTAGTGTTTTTTCATCTAATGTTTATTGTTTACCA
This sequence comes from Archaeomysis grebnitzkii, assembly GCA_031471125.1. NCBI lineage: Eukaryota > Metazoa > Arthropoda > Malacostraca > Mysida > Mysidae > Archaeomysis > Archaeomysis grebnitzkii. Next base: position 7,687 of record JARUHE010313683.1, on the reverse strand, counting down.
TTTATTGTTTCTCATTTATTGTTTACCATTTAGTGGTGTTTACCATTTAGTGGTGTTTACCATTTAGTGGTGTTTACCATTTAGTTGTGTTTGCCATTTAGTGGTGTTTACCATTTAGTGGTGTTTACCATTTAGTGGTGTTTACCATTTAGTGGTGTTTACCATTTAGTGGTGTTTACCATTCAGTGGTGTTTACCATTTAGTTGTGTTTACCATTTAGTTGTGTTTACCATTTAGTTGTGTTTACCATTTAGTGGTGTTTACCATTTAGTGGTGTTTACCATTTAGTGGTGTTTACCATTCATTGTTTATTATCCATTGTATATTGTTTGTCGTTTATCATTTATTTTGTACTGTTCATTACTTGTTTATCATTCAATGTTCATTGAGAATTTGAGCTTGGCTGTATTCTCTTAAAATCTCATATGCTAAGCTTACCCTAGCTTGAAGGAAGCGCCATATGTGGGCTGCATACCCTTAGGGTACACATCATTTGATGTGGGTAATAATGATAAGGCCTAGATATGTGAGGCGCTGAAGAGTACTCTTTGAATAGTGTCGGCGCTATATAAAAGTTGTAATTATTAGTTTTTTTATATTATTTATTGTTCAGTAGCTATCCATTGTATATTGTTTTTCATATATTGTTTATTGTTTATCATTTATGGTTTGTCAGCTTTTATTTATTGTTTATTATCGATTGTGTATTGTTTAGCATTTATTATTTGTTGTTTATTTTCTATTGTTTTTAATGCATTATTGTTTGATTATAGTTGTATATGATTTATAACTTATTGTTCATTGTTTATAATTGACTATTTATGAATTAGTGTGTATATTTTATTCATTATTTGATATTTTTTGTTTTAACTTATTTATTTTTTATACCTAAATGTTTTTTTATAATTTATTATTTTCATTCAGCATTTGAAATTAATTATTTCTAAAAAAAACATTTTGAAATTACCATTCATTAAAACTAAATTGCAGGGTCCTTGTGAACAATCAGAAGAGTTGCATTTTGACGAAATAACCAACTTGGCGGCCTGCAGATGCGCACACGGCTACATCAAACATTCCTCCACAAATCGATGCCATGAAATGTTTGAAGAAACGCCCTGCGATGAAAGGTAAGGAATTGAACTTGTATCACCCAGCTCAATGGACACCGATTCTTCCATGGTCTATAATCTTTAAACAAATAAAACTCATCCTCATTGTAGCATCATTCAAATTGCCAGCCATTTATATGATGTGATATAAAATTATCTTTCATATATTGCATATTAAAATGTATATAATTCGTCTACTTTTGTATACAATCATGCTAAACCCCTACATGATTCAATATGTCAAAGTTTCTTATATGGCTACGATCAAAGACCATATTACCAGTTTCATGTTAATGCCTTCTGCTGGCTAGCCATGTATGATAAGGAAATAAGGTAACACGCTGGCTTTCGGTAATTCTTTATTGCACAGCAATGAATTTTCGACATTTATGTCAAACATGTTCATTGTTGTGCAATAAAGATTTACCGAAATACAGCGTGTTACCTTATTTCTTCACCATACATGGCTAGCCAGCAAGAGTGATACTTAATGTCCTCCTCTGGCAACCAACAAATCTATACTACTAAAATATTTTCTTAATTACTTTCTTCTTTTCTTATGATTAATCATCAACAATGCTTCTATTTGTTCATGTGATTTAAGTTAACAAAAACATGTCTTACCATGGAAGAGTGAGAGCAACCAGATATCTTCAAGATTTTACACACATTATCATTAGATAAAGTTTATTTTTTGAAACAATTAAAACTAATTTAAAATAATAAAAACAAACTTAAACATTTTATCTTTTCAATTGTTATAAAAAAAAATTGAATTATTTTCAGGGAATATTTAACCAAGGATCAGAACGGGAAGGGATTTTGTAAGCCTTTTGAGCAATGCAATGAAGGGGAAATATTTTGGGCTGTGACACACAGGTGCTATCCTAAACACACTCAGGGGCCATGTCTGCAGGGACAGTTGATTCACCTGAATCCAACAACGGGTTCGTAATGAATATTTTTTTATCATCCTCCCTATTTTATTAAATGTTAATAACAACATTTCCAAGGCAATACAAATAATGTTAATATCAACGAAAATAAAAACAAAGCAACACATGTAGTAATATTACTAATCATAATAGTAACAATAAAGCAAACACATCGATTAACTGTTCAATACAAAAAACTACAATAAAATAAGATATTTTATGAATGTAATGTGTTTCTTCATGATTAAAGTATTTTCAATATAAGATTAAAGAAACTTATGTCAGGTTATGAAGTTAGTATCTTCAAATATTATTCTCTGATGGATTACAGGTTTTTGGAAGTCAACACCAGGTATGCCCCCAGAAATCCAGGCTTGTCCTAATTAAAACCCTGAGAAGTACCCCTAAAAAATGGGGATATTTGAGATTTTTACGAAAATCGATAATTGAAAGTTTTTGAAGAACTTTTTAAAATCATTCACCAAACTGAAATAATTCTACTACCAACTTGACAAACTCAATACAAACGTTTGTTATAAGGTACATACACCACAAATTTGTGACAAAGTTAATAGGAAAGTTTTTTATACGGTGCATACACCACACCTTTGTGACAAACTTAATAAGACTGTTGTAAGGTAAATATGAAACAAGTTTGTAAAAACGTTTTAAGAATATTCGTTGGTGAATGATTTTATAAAGTTTTTTAAAAATATAAAATTAAAGATTTCCTCAAGTTCATAAAGATCTTGAGAGAACCCTATTTTTTAGAGGTATGCTAGGTTCAGCTCAGGTTTTTAATTAAGACAATCTTTGAAAAAACTTTTTTTTAGATCATTTCTGCAATAGTAGAATGCTGCCCAATATTAGTTAATAGTAATGTAAAATGGATGATCAGCTCTAAATACAAATTGCAAGAAAGCAGAGACTAAAGTTGTGAACTAAATATGAAGTCCTTGTTTATATCTTCCTGGTTACCTTTCATTAGTATTTTTAGTGAAGACATAAGGCACCGCTTTATGAGTTAGGGATTTGTCAATTTACAATTTTTTCAAAAGTAAACTAAACAGCATTTTTATTTTTGATTGTGAAGCAATGATCATTTAATATAAATGAATTTTATATGCATTAGGAACAACAATATTGGTTAATTCATTTTTTCTAACCTTTAATTTATTCAAATTACTAGATTTTTATGGTATTTATAGACATGTTGATATGAGAGCAATGATTTGTAGATTAGTTAATTAAGACTTTCATAGTCAAAATTTAAACATGAATAACAATTATTATACAGTTGCTTTACTGATAGTTATGTCTTTTTCATATTTAGGTCGAATAGAATGTGGATGCGACAAAGAAATAATGAACCACCATTACTGGTCACATGGAGACACCTGTCACGAGCAGTATACAAAAGGACCTTGTGTTCAAGGCCACATCTTCATCTACAATCACACATCTTTCACGACAGAATGCGTCTGTGTTCCGGAACTGATCACCAATTACCATCATGAGACAAAGCAGTGCTATGAATTGGAGACGACAGGTCCCTGTCCACCTGGACAAATATTCACTTTTGATCCGGCGTCACTGTTAGCGAGGTGCAAGTGTCTTGCAGGATATGTTAAATGGCCAAAGACAGGCCACTGTTACAGAGAGTATACCAAAGGTCCTTGCCAGGCAGGGTCCTTCCTACAACCAAAGGAGATTTACGGAACTCTTGAGCAAGATCATTTTCTTTTGCCAGGTTATATCCTCACTCCCGGAACTTGGGATAACACTGGACAATGTGTAACAAATAGATGCAAAGGTGGACAGCTTTATGATGCCAACACTATGGCATGTTATTCTGTGGGTCATAGGGGACCCTGTCCTAAGGGAAAATTGTGGGTCTATGAACGTGCAACTTCACTGAGAGGAATGTGTCAGTGTGACTCACAATTGGTAGGATACTGGGCAGCAGACAATGCATGTTATCAGATAGGAGAGAGAGGACCTTGTGCCTCAAGGGAAATTTTATCTTATGACGTCAAAACAGCAAAAGTGTCTTGTAAATGTGATCACAGACAAGGTTTCAAACAATGGAGAAGCCAGTGTGTCAAGATGATGGTGGAACATAAATTACTTTTACCAACAGATTTATCAAATTTTGCAAGGGACATGAGAAATCCCGATAAGAATACAGTTCAGGTATCTAAACAGGAACAAGACAACTTAGTTTTGACAGCAAATTTAACAAAACGAGTCGACAGGAAAATGCGGCCGTCTGTTGAAATAAATCCATCGGATCTGAACGATTGGCAAACCCCACCAATGACAGATAAATTGGCTCACACAACAATGATCAGCGATTCTCCCAGTACCAGTAGTCTAGTTACAGACAGTTACTCAGTTGTAACTGTGAACAATAAAATGGTCGATAATACCAACAAAAACTTACGAAAAAGTCGCAGACAGCTTCCCCAAAATGTCAAAAACAATGATGACCAATCAAAGATTGTTGAGGAAACAAAACAAACAAACAAACAAACAACAAACCAAGAAAACACAAGAAGAAAGAAAATTATTCAACAAGGAGATAGTGCAAGATCTAACCTAGACAATTCACGATCACTTGCAATTGATTCACAACTATACAAACAATTGATGATTAGCGATTTCTTTGACATGATGTTTAGATAAGGAAAGAGTGGAGTCTACTTTCACATTGCGGAAATCAATTCATCTCAGCTGTATGTAAATCAAACTATTTTTCCTAAACTTAAAAAGTGTACTTTTTGGTACCCTTCAATGAATAGATCTATATTTAAAGTTGTTGAAGTCTAAATTTATTAAGTATATTATATATGGCAGTTTAATTAATAAATTACAGTGTCGATTGAAATTCAATAAAAGAAGTACATTAAAGATTGAAATTTAAATTGATGAAGTAATTTTTGGAATTCATTTTTATAAATTCTGGACTTCCATCAAACTACAACTTTTATAACTGAAGGTAAACTTTTATCAGTTACTTCCTACAAGCTGACCATTCCTTTTTTATGTAACTTATATAAACTATGGGCATTATGTCAATTCCTATTAATGATGTATTTAAATGTACAAATAAATATCACAAATTCTTTGATTAATGATGTATTTAAATTTACAAAAAAATATCCCTAATTGTTTGATCAAAATCAAATTAGAGTTTAAACATTTTTGGTTTTTCGAAGTTCATATTCTGTGATTTTCAATGTATCAAAAACTATAAAAATAATATTTCAACTTCTACTGAATTAATGTTTTATATTTTCTTTGAGAGTGAGCTTTGCCAAAATTTATTAGCTTGTGCTAAACATACATAATAATAACAATATTTTTTAAAGTAAAAAATGAATAAATATTGTTTATAATTATTTGCTATTATATAGTAGTTTGTAAATTATTTATTGTGACTATATGAAAACTATTATGTATACATTTCACTAAATACATATACATAGATATTGTACATAAAACAAATATATTTATATAGATAACAGTGCATTTTTATCCTACAAATATATATATATAAATATTAATTAAATCTTACGAAATGTTTGAGCTTTATAAAAGATATATTTCCATCCAGAGCTTCATTGCATTCTCTATGCACTTCAGCAAAAAAATACAACGATCAGTATAGTTTTTTTTCTTATAGATATGACACGTGTTGAGGTGAATTAAATGAAAAAATCTAACAAGCTTAATGGTGAGATAATCAAAACTTACCAATCATACAAAATGTTTTATGAACAGTTATTACTTTTTAAGAAAATTTATTTAACATTAGTTAAATTTTACTGTGTAATGTATAGTCCTATAAATTTTAATACATTTGAGTACTATATCTGTCACAAATAAAGTTAACACCAAGTTAAATTTTTCTATGTAATGTATAGTCATACAAATTTTAATACATTTGAGTACTATATCTGTCACAAATAAAGTTAACACCAAGTTAAATTTTACTCTGTAATGTATAGTCATATACATCTTAATAAATTTGAGTACTACACCTGTCACAAATAAAATTAAAGCACTGCAACAGAAGGTTATCCGATGATCGAACTGAAAAAATACTTTTAAAATCAAACCAATGACTACAGTCACAAGAACTGGCAGAGAATCTGACAGGGCACCCACTCAAAAAAATCCCATTGAATCTGCCATATTGTATCAGAAACCAATAGAATCTAAAACATATTATAAGACATGGATTTTTGTGACCATGGCTAATGTTGAAGGCAAGTTCAGCTAAACAAACAAAACCAAAGGAAGAATTAACACTCACTCAAGTTGGCCGTTCATCTTTGTGATGGTGGCCTCGAAATTGGCAATTTGTGTGTTTTTCTGACGAATATCGTCTCTAAGAGCACTTATATGTTCGGTTTTGGCATCTAGTTCGGCCTAGGAGGATTAAACTTAATCATTTCTTAATCTGCATTACAATTTTAGTTAAAACAACTATAAATTTAAAAACAGTGTACAATAAATGTTAATTTAAAAATTGTAACATTGGAGAAAATAAATCATTTACAAATAACCAGAATGTATTCTTTATATAAAAATTTCATGAGTTCAATAATCAAAGAAAAACCTATGTTGTAAAGGGAAAAACTCGTTTAATATAAAACGACTTAATTTAGATGCAATTATTTAATGTAAAGTGAATGAAATTAAAAAACTCACATTGAGAACATCTTTGTCATGCTCAAGTTTTGCAACTGCCGCTCTGAGGCTAGTTGACTGTTTCTCCAGGCGATCAATTTCCGCCTGCAGTCCGGCATTCTCGTTGGTGAAGACGGCGATTTGTTGTTCTGCGTTGGTCAGCTGGCTCACTTTGCTCTCCAATGCCTGATCTGTGTTACCAAGCTGACCCAATTTCTCTTCCAAAATATTCCTGTTGAGAAAATTTTCCATTGAAAGTTAACAAATGTTTTAGTTCAACATGTACTGTCACTGTCGAGTAATTTATTGAATTCTTCAAAACTGAGCTTCAAATTGGAACTTTCCTATAAGGGATTTTAAGACAGCGTTCATGGCACTGCATCGATGATTCATCATTTACAGAAACTACTTTGTTTGGCACAGTAAATTTAATGCTGTACTAACATGTCAAATAATACAATTTGCACATACCATAATGATTATTTGTCATACTAATTTAGATGTAATTTAGTTTTTGTGCTATTAATTATATAGGCATACTAAACCATAGAGTCAAATTAAATTCATTTATACTTAATACTAGAATCGAACTCCATTCACGTATACTTAATAAAAGAATCAAATTACATTCACTTAGAGTTTATAATAGAACCAAACTCCACTCACTTAAACTTAATAACAAAGTCATATTTCATTCACTTATACTTAATAACAGAATCATATCCCATTCACTTATACTTAATAACAGAATCATATTCCATTCACTTATACTCAATAACAGAGCCGCATTCATTGAAAAATTTCACCCTTCAGATCAGATCCGAGAGTACACAACAAAGTGGAATTTCCAATATTTCTGAAAGAACATAACCGCCCCCCCTTGACAACTTCAGAACAACAACAAACAATGAGACAAATCTATTGGTCGAAAATATGCAGACGACA
>JARUHE010313672.1:0-11861 GCA_031471125.1 Archaeomysis grebnitzkii | reverse complement strand
ATAATAATAATAATAATAATAATAATAATAATAATAATAATAATAATAATAATAATAATAATAATAATAATGAAATTCTTAATTGTAACAACCACACTAACAGGTATGGCCCGAAGAGCGATTTGGGCAGCAGCAACATGTACACATATCTCAAGTTCGGTCTGCCGCGTGTTCTGCCGCCCCTCGTGCGCCCGCGCGACGGCTCTTCTGGTTACGACTCTAGTGACGATGGAGGGGGACGCAGGGGGGGAATCTCTGGCGGGGGTGCATCACCCCTCTCGAGGGGGGACAAATACACACGGAGCAAGAGCAACCCCGATCTGCTGCAGGCGAGGGACTGGATGTCCTCTGGCCACGTTCACAGGGACATCAGGACGAAGGTAATTTACATAAGATAATGTTTGTGTGTTTTTTGTGGAGATGTTCGAGCCGCGCACCACAAATCGCCCCTTCCTGGGGGCCCAATACCGCCCGCCCCAACTTCCCAGTCTGGTGGTGTGGGGCTCTGCTAATCCTCTCTGGGGACGTCGATCAAAAATCGGGATCTGGCCCCATCTACATTTGCGGTTTATGTGACGAACGCATCACCAACAGAGATACATCATTTCTGTGCACCTCACACGTGAAACACTGGGTACACAAAAAATGAACTGAATTGCACAATACACAAAAACATCTGGAACTGCGCTCAACACTCAACCAACCCCACAACAAACACACAACAGTAAACACTCCACAACAAAACAGACACACTCCCATCAAAATCACACCTAACTCACCCCAAACAGGCCCAACACAAACGAACAGATCCATCAGTAACAACACCAAATTAAACATATTACAAATAAATATAAACAAAAAACAACAAGAAATAGAACAACTGGCAAACACAAAATAACTGGACGTAATCACAATACTGAAACAAAACTCTCCCCACACCACAAAACACCAGCAATAGCGAACTACTCAGAACTACGCACATACAGACCACACAGACTCGGTGGAGGCCTGATAACATACATACACAAAAATATTCCCTTCACCCAACTAAACATTCCTCCCCACATCAACACCAGAAAAACAAAACTACAGATTACAAAAATACACTTTAAAAAGCACAAGACGATACACATAGCTAATATATACATACCACCAAAAGACACCACCCACCCCGACCACCAAACAGAAGATACAGACATAACTAACACTTTCACTCATCTCACCACAATAGACAACACTATCATCACAAGAGACATCAATGCCCATTCCTCACACTGGCACTCCCTAACTGACGACCATAGAGGCACTCTCACATAAAACATCCTTCTCAACTCAACCCACACCATTATCAACCACAACACACCCGCCCGATTACCCTCGAGCATCAACCAACAACAAACATCCCTTGACATATCCACAGCCACAAACACATTCACCAACAAAACAACTTGGACCACCCGTAATGCCCTAAATTGAGACCACCTTATTATCAACATAGTATACAACACAAAGACCAAATTCAGACTCATCCAACCACGACACACATACACCAACTAAAGAAAGGCAAACTGGACTGACTTCACAAAAGAAATAGAATAACTACTAAACAATCTACAGATACCCGAAAACATTCACACTGAAAATATCATACTAACGAACATAATACTCACAGCTGATAAAAACAACATCCCCAAAGGAAAGATCAACAACAAACACAAACTTTTACCCCGAAAACATCAGCAACCTAATTAAACAAACAAACATACTACGACAATAGAATCATCACAAATCAATATACTCAACAACACAATAGACACCCAAATACAAAAACATAAGCAAGACATCTGGAAAGAACACCTCACAGACAGCTCGGATGACAAAACAAATACACATACTATGGAACACCATAGCAGGCCTCACTAACAAAATACGCACCCAGCCACACAATAACTTTCAACATCCATACTGCCATCAGCAACCAACAAAAAGCCAACTTCATCAATAAACAATCACTCACAAAACCCACACTAACAACAGGAAAACAGACTGTCATACACAGAAATTAACATCAGGACCAATACTCATCACACCAGCACAAACAGTCACAGCAATAAAACTATCTAAAAACAATAACTCCACTGGCCCAGATAACATAAGCATTAGACACCTGAAACACCTTGGACCAATAGCCATCATAACACTCACCAACATCTACAATACAGCAATAAAAACGAACACGATTCCGAACGTATGGAAAACAGCTAAAACAATACCCATACGTACACCCAACAAAGACCCATCAATAGGAACATCTTACAGACCAATCTCAATACTCCCACCAATAGCCAACACAATTGAAAAATAATTCTCCAACACATTACATCCAACATTAATCTTTCCCTTACCAACACGGCTTCAGACAACAGCACTCCACCACCACAGCACTACACCAAATCAACAACATAACTGCAACAGGATTTAACCCAAAACGCCCCCAACACACACCATTGCCATAGCACTTGACATGTCACAAACTACACAAACTAATAGACAAACTCCACAACACAAACATTCCAACGCAATAATAAAATTCACTGCAAACTACATCAAAGGCAGAAAACAATTCACACAAACCGCAACATTAAAACTGGGAGGGGTACTATCTCCTACACTTTTCAACATATACATGTCAGATCTCCTAGACCTATCATACAACATACACACCATAATTTGTGCAGACCGTATCACAATACAAACATCCCAGACCAACCCAATAATATTAGAAAGACAAGCATTATCCTACCTACAATGGACAACTCAAATCCAACTCGTACTCAAAGCCAACAAGACCACCACCACCCTATTCATACCAGACCCAGCAGAATACAGCACCACACTTCAACTACATATAAACAACACCCTGCTTCCAACGGTCAAAGAGCCAAAAATCCTTGGCCTCACTTTCGATCCCAAATAAACATTCTCAAAACACATCAAGGACACCAAAACATCGATAACATGCTCAAAGCCCTCACTATTACACACTGGGGGAAACAAAACAAACAATGATAAATCACTCTCTGGTGAACACTAGTTTATGACTTGCGGGCATTAATGTGAAGGAAATTTTTAAACTGCTGCCCTTAGCCGTCCAGGGTTCGCTCTTCAAAACACATGAACAATGTGCCAACCTAAGTCACGCCGCTGCTGGAGATTAGTGTCAAGCGTGGTGTGAACATCCATCGGCAAGGACATGGCTGGTACTAATGCTGAGAATACGCAGTTGAGGCACACACTGTGTGGATAAAGCCTTCTGTTATTTTATGCATCACTTTACTCACACTGGCACAATCTAACAACAACGACACACCTCTTGCAACTTCGTTCATTCGGCTGTTCACTTTCTCTTCCTTCTCCGTCTTTCTCTTGAAATATGCTCTGCCGAGTATGTTTTATTTAAGGGATTGTTGAACCTTTATCTAACTTTTTTAATGTTTCAAAGACGATGCTTTGTTTATGGAGTGATAGGTTTCTACTGTTTATGTAATTTAAACAATTTTCTTTTTGCATTGTTATGATTGGCAAAATTATCTTCGTTGTTTAAATCTTTGTTAAATCTTCTTCAATTTTCTGAACTAGTTTGTTCTTGGCTTAAATCTTGCTTAAATTCTGTTTAAACCTTCCTTAAATCCTCTTCAATTCTATAAACGTTTGTCTTTCTTGCTTAAATCATATTTAAATCATGTTCAAGTCATGATTAGACCATGCATACATCTCTGACCTTCAGACTTCCTTGCTTAAATGATGCTTAAATCATTAATACATCTCTGACCTTTAGACTTCCTTGCTTAAATCATGATTAAATCATGTTCAAGCCATGTTTAAATCATTAATACATCTCTGACCTTTTGACTTCTTTGCTTAAATCATGTTTTAATCATGCTTAAATCTTGTTTAAAACTTCCTTGAGTTTTGGTTAAATGTTGCACAAATATCTTTGCTTAAATCATGCTTAAACCATGTTCAAGTCCTGCTTAAATCATGCTTGAATCATGCATACGTTTCCGACATTTAGACTTTCTTGCTTAAATCATGCTTAAATCATGCATACATCTCTGACCTTTAGACTTTTTTGCTTAAATCATGTTTAAATCATGCTTACATCATGCATAAATCTCTGATCTTTCGACGTCCTTGTTTAAATCATGCTTAAATCATGCATAAATCTATAACCTGTCGACTTCCTTGCTTAAATCAAGCATAAATCTCTGATCTTTCGACTTCCTTGTTTGAATCATGCTTAATTCATGGATAAATATCTGACCTTTCGTCTTCCTTGTTTGTATCATACTTAAATCATGCATAAATCTCTGACGTTTCGACTTTCTTGTTTAAATCATGCATAAATCTGTAATCTTTCAACTTCCTTGCTTAAATCATGCATAAATCTGTGACCTTTCGACTTTTTTCCTTAAACCTTGCTTAAATCATGCATAAATCTGGGTTCTTTTGACTTCCTTACTTACATCATGCTTAAATCATGCATAAATCTCTGACCTTTCAACTTCCTTGCTTAAATCATGCATAAAACTGTGACCTTTAGACTTCTTTCTTTATATCTTGCTTAAAGCATGCATAAATCTCAGTTCTTTTGACTTCCTTACTTACATCATGCTTAAATCATGCATAAATCTCCGACCTTTCAACTTCCTTGCTTAAATCATGCATAAATCTCTGACCTTTCGACTTCCTTGTTTAAATCATGCATAAATCTCTGACCTTCCGACTTGATTGTTTATATCATGTTTAAATCATGCATAAATCTCTGACCTTTCGACTTCCTTGTTTATATCATGTTTAAATCATGCATACATCTCTGACCTTTCGACTTCCTTGCTTGAATCGTGCATAAATGTGTGACTCTTCGACTTCCTTGCGTAAATCATGCATAAATCTGTGACTCTTTGACTTCCTTGCTTAAATCATGCATAAATATGTGACCTTTCGAATTCCTTGTTTAAATCATGTTTAAATCATGCATACATTTCTGATCTTTTGACTTCCTTGCTTAAATCATGCTTAAATCATGCATAAATCTCTGACTTTTCAACTTCCTTGTTTGAATCATGCTTAAATCATATATAAATCTCTGACTTTTCAACTTCCTTGTTTGAATCATGCTTAAATCATGCATAAATCTCTGACCTTTCGACTTACTTGCTTAAAACATGCATAAATCTCTCACCTTTCGACTTTCTTGCTTAAATCATGCTTAACTCATGCATAAATTATCTGACCTTTAGACTACCTTGTTTAAATCATGCTTACATCACGCTTAAATCATGCATAAATCTCGGTTCTTTCGATTTGCTTACTCTCTGACCTTTTGACTTCCTTGCTTAAACCATGCTTAAATCATGCATACATCTCTGACCATTCAACTTCCTTGCTTAAATCATGCATAAATCTCTGACCTTTCGACTTGATTGTTTAAATCATGCTTAAATAATGCATACATCTCTGACCTTTTCGACTTTCTTGTTTAAATCATAATTGAACCATGCATAAATCTCTGACCTTTCGACTTACTTGCTTAAAACATGCATAAATCTCTGACCTTTCGACTTTTTTGCTTAAATCATGCTTAACTAATGCATAAACTATCTGACCCTTAGACTTCCTTGTTTAAATCATGCTTACATCACGCTTAAATCATGCATAAATCTCGGTTCTTTCGATTTCCTTACTTAAATCATGCATAAATCTCTGACTATTCGACTTCTTTGTTTAAATCATGTTTAAATAATGCTTAAATCATGCATAAACCTCTGACCTTTCGACTTCATTGTTTAAATCATGCATAAATCTCTGACCTTTAGACTTCCTTGTTTAAATCATGCATAAATCTCTGACCTTCCGACTTGATTGTTTAAATCATGTTTAAATCGTGCATACATCTCTGACCTTTCGACTTCCTTGCTTAAATCATGCATAAATATGTGACTTCTCGACTTTCTTGCTTAAATCATGCATAGATCTGTGACTCTTTGACTTCCTTGCTTAAATCATGCATACATCTGTGACTCTTTGACATCCTTGTTTAAATCATGCATAAATCTGTGACCTTTCAACTTCCTAGTTTAAATCATGCTTACATCATGCTTAAATCATTCATAAATCTCTGACCTTTCGACTTCCTTGTTTGAATCATGCTTAAGTCATGCATAAATCTCGTCGGACCTTTCGACTTCCTTGTTTGAATCATGCTTAAATCATGCATAAATTTCTGGCCTTTCGACTTTCTTGCTTAAATCATACTTAACTCATGCATAAATCTCTGACCTTTAGACTTCCTTGTTTAAATCATACTTACATCACGCTTAAATCATGCATAAATTTCTAACCTTTCGACTTCCTTACTTAAACCATGCTTAAATCATGCATAAATATCTGACCTTTCGACATCTTTGTTTGAATCATGCTTAAATCATGGATAAATCTCTAACCTTTCGACTTCCTTTTTTAAATAATGCTTAAATCATGCATAAGCTTCTGACCTTTCGACTTCCTTTTTTAAATAATGCTTAAATCATGCATAAGCTTCTGACCTTTCGACTTCATTGTTTAAATCATGCTTAAATCATGCATAAATCTGTGACTCTTCGATTTCCTTGCTTAATCATACTTAAATCATGCATAAATCTGTGACCTTTCGACATCCTTGTTTAAATCATGCTTACATCATGCTCAAATCTGTGACTCTTCGACTTTCTTGCTTAAATCATGCATAAATCTATGACCTTTCGACTTATTTGCTTAAATCATGCTTAAATCATGCATAAATCTCTGACCGTTAGACTTCCTTGTTTAAATCATGCTTAAATCATGCATAAATCTGTGAACTTTCGAATTCCTTGCTTAAATCATCCTAAAAAAATGCATAAATCTGTGACTCCTCGACTTCCTTGCTTAAATTATGCTTAAATCATGCATAAATCTGTGACCTTTAGATTTATTTGTTTAAATCATGTTTAAAGCATGCATAAATCTGTGACTCTTCAACTTCCTTGCTTAATTCATGCATAAATCTGTGACTCTTTGATTTCCTTGCTTAAGTCATGCTTAAATCATGCATAAATCTGTGACCTTTCGACTTCTTTGCTTAAATCATGCATAAATCTCTTACCGTTTGACTTCCTTGTTTAAATCATGCAAAAATCTGTGACTCTTCGACTTCCTTGCTTAAATCATGCTTAAATCATGCATAAATATGTGACCTTTAGACTTCTTTCCTTAAATCATGCTTAAATCATGCATAAATCTGTGACTCTTCGACATCCTTGCTTAAATCATGCATATATCTGTGACCTTTCGACTTCCTTGCTTAAATCATGCTTAAATCATACATAAATCTCTGACCTTTCGACTTCCTTTCAGAGCTCAAGTGAAGCGAATTTGTTATCGGCGGATGGATTTTACCGAGACAGGAGAAAAGCGAGACACGGCGGCTCACAGATGTCTCTCAACTCCAAAAGGTCAAGGGGACATGGCGGAGTTTTTAATCAGGTTGGTTTTCTTTTTTTCTTTTTCTCTTTCTTTTTTTTTCTTTTTTCTTCTTTTTTCTTTTTCAAAGTCAAGGGGACATGGCGGAGGTTTCAATCAGGTTGGTTTTCTTTTTTTCTTTTTTTTCTTTCATTTTTTTTTTCAAAGTCAAGAGGATATGGCGGAGTTTTCAATCAGGCTTGTTTTTCTTTTTTTCTATTTTTTTCTTTTTTCTTCTTTTTTTTCAAAGTCAAGGGGACATGGCGGAGTTTTTAATCAGGTTGGTTTTTCTTTTTTTTCTCTTTCTTTTTTTCTTCTTTTTTCTTTTTCAAAGTCAAGGGGACATTTAAAAGACATTAGTTTTAAAAATTTTCCTAACTACACAATTGTATTTGAAAATTAAAATCATTTGAGACTTGCTCAATTTATAAATAAGAGACAAAAAAAGATAATCATGTGTTGTGTAATGAACAAAAGAGATCCTGATTGATCAACCTATCTAGAAAATGGATAGCAGGACAAGAGATGAAGTAGATTTTGTATTTTTCCGATTCTAAAAACCTTTCGATAAAGTCCCTGACGACAAACTGCACACTTGGATAAAAACTTATCTACAAAATAAATCTCATAAAATAATTTTCCACCTGGAGTGCCACAAGGATCTGTATTGACATAGACTCCACTGCCAAACTGTTTGTAGAGAAGGATCAGTAAGGCCAAGGTGCCTAGTGACCAATGTAGATCCCATTAACTACAGGAACATCTCAATGAGCAGAAGACTTGAGTGAAAAGGTTTACAAATTTTACAAAAACTAATACCATGAATCAACAAAATGTATAATTCGATAATATATTGAAAATTGCAAGCAACCTTCTCGGCGAAGAGAACATGATGAGAAACAATTATTAGAACAGCACCAAGATGTAGAAGGAAATAATAAATCTGACTACAAAGGACTTGAACAAGGCATTTAATTTGAAGCCTGGTGTAATTCAAGGTGGGATTGCATTCCATTTATTGTTCTCGTTTTACATTATTGTGGAACAACCTGAGGTGGGTATACTGTGGAAAAAAAACAACTTACAGACGATAATAACCTGGAGGAGGTGCATTATTTAGAGAAGGAAGAAAGGTTTTGTTCAAAGTAAGTTAAACAAAGACTGAAATTATTAATATGAATGAATGTGATAGAAAGGAGATAAGTTGAAATATTTGTCACTATTTCATCACGAGATGGATCTCTGGGATTGGTGTGGAATGATGACAACTTTTAGGTACATACAGAAAATAAAATAAAAACACCAGTTGCTTAACGTGGAACACTTATTACCCAGATTCCCTTTCACGAAACTATAAGTCTTTGCATTGAAAAACATTTTTCAAGCAATGATAATTATAACTTATTTAAGAAAATCAATTCAAGTCTCTCTTGGATTATGCTGCAAAACTTTTGCTGCAAAACTTTTGTGCCACTTTGAAGAAATTTGGAAATATTTGTCCCACAAAATATTGTCTTCTTTCATCACTCAAGCCATGCTTCAAAATATCTTCACCCTAGAAATAACATTAATTTATTAATAATATTAATAATATTAATAATATTAACAATATTGATAATATTAATAATATTGATAATATTGATAATATTGATAATATTAATAATATTAATATTATCAATATTAAAAATAATATTAATAATATTAATAATATTAATATTGTTAATATTAAAAATAATAATATTAAACTTTATACAGTTAACAAAAAACTGTCTGAATTAAAATTCTATACGATGGATATCTTTTGGAAACAACTAAAAGAGTGTTGAAGAACTAAGAATTAGTTTTGCAATCGGGAAAATCTTCCAACATAAAAAAACTTGCCTTGTCATGCATGTTCAAATTTGTTTACAAAATTCAATGCGATTGATGTAATTCCTTTTATATTGGATGCACCAATCGACAATTTTCAACTGTTGAACATTGTTACATTTTATTATAAATGAAAAGTTATTTAATTTAAGAGGATGATTGTTAGTACAATGAAGTTTAAAACTAGATAATTTTTTTGTATTGTTGGAGATTAAAGGCAATTTAGTTCTTGCTGAACGTCCCATATGTCTAAGAATATTTGAACTAAATTGCCTTTAATCTCCAACAATAAAAAAATTATCTAGTTTTAAACATCATTGTACTAACAATCATCCTCTTAATTTAAATAACTTTTCAAATATAATTAAATGTAACAATGTTCAACAGTGGAAACATTTTGAATCTTTGCATATAATATAAGATAAACCAAATATAAACGTTGTAGTTCCAGTGGATTTAGCATTTGTCATTTTAACAGTAACTTTTGTTTCTTCTGTAAATCGTGTCAATTATTTTTCTTAATTGTATAGGTTCGTTTTAAGGTTTGTTTCAAGTTTGCATGTTTCTTTGAATTTATTTGATATAGTCATTTTGACTAATTTTAATTATGTATTTTAACAAATGTAAAAAGAAACCTTGCGAATGAGGAAAGCCATCGAAATTACTCGATACCTACCTAACAAAATGTAAATGTTTCCAATAGCCCTTGTTGCCTTTTTTACTGATACATATTTATGTGTCTATATATATATATGAAGCGTCATATTTTTTAAGTTCTTCAGCTAGTTCAAATCTTATTATCAACATTTAGTTTCAGTAAGCAACCGGAGAGGTAAAGACAACATAGGCTCAATGCATTTCGCCAGGTACTATTTAATCTTTACAAGCGTTGTCCATTTAATAAAATTTACATATAAATCATACATACAATCTAAATATTTGTATTTTAAGGCGTGGGAAGTTGTTTTGCTGATCCTTTCTATAAAATTGATAATACAACCTTTGCATGCTTCAAAAGATAAATCAAAATATAAATATTTATAAATTTAAAGTCGATAAGAAAGAAAAAACATTATTGGAAGAAAGTAAAAATGTTGTATATACATTTATGGTGTTGTTGAACAATTAATTGGAGTCACGTATCGTGCCAGACAGTGGTACTTTTAGTGGCAGAGTGTTAGCTGTCCATTTATCTCATTGTGTGACACGGGAGGTTGCTCTACTGTAGGGTCAGAAGAGGTTTGTTGTTTGTTTGATCTACTGGTTAAGAGGTGTGAGATGATTGAAAGTTTGCTGAAAATAACACACTTTGACATAAGCGATTTAATCTCCAAGTTTGTTGTTTTAAATTCAACCAACTGTTCATCAAAGTAGCCAACATTTTTTGATCATGAATATTCGGTTCTATTATTTTAAATCTTCTAAACAATTTAAATTTTTATATTAAATATTTTAACATGATAATTAAATTAAATGTTCTCGAATAATAATTTCCTTATTAAAATATGAAATATATATAATATAGGTTCGTTTCTTTTGTTACTTCAGTCACATGCCACATAGCCTAATTTGCACCAAAAAACGTGACCGTTACAACAGGTGCTTTTATATATTGTTTCCAATGTTTTTATAAATATGTCTTCCAAATTAGTATTTGTTATAGCCTAATGAAAATTACAAGTTTTTATTGGTAGAAGTATACGAAATTAATCAAACTATTTTTCTTTATGAAATAATAAAATAGCAAATGCCTACATATTTATTTTAATGTTTAGAAACAACAAGCCTAGTTTCAGTGAATGATTGTAATTTGTCAGTTTGTTCTGCAGTGTCACTCTCACAAAAAGTCATTGCATAAGTATACTGATTAAGAATCAATCTATCTACCTTAATATCTTGTCATTGAATTCATGTTTTACCAAAATTTTTGTTTTAAAAGTTTATTTGAAACAAATTTGTATGTTTCATCACTTCAATTAGCATTGAAATAGCAAACTTTCTTAATCAATTTTATTAGAACTATGAACAGTTGGTTAGAAAAATGATCTACCAGTTAGTTAATAATAACTAACTGTACATTCAAATATCAAATTTTCTTGATCAATTTTATTAGAACTATGATAGTGAAAAGTTTGTTAGAAAAATGATCTACCAGTTAGCTAATAATGATTAAATGTACATTAAAACGGCAAACTTTCTTGATCATTTTTAATTACACTATGAAAAGTTAGTTAAAAATAATCTACCAGTTAGCTAATAATGATTAACTGTACATTAATACGGCAAACTTTCTTGATCATTTTTAATTACACTATGAAAAGTTAGTTAAAAATGATCTACCAGTTAGCTAATAATGATTAACTGTACATTAAAACGGCAAACTTTCTTGATCATTTTTAATTACACTATGAAAAGTTAGTTAAAAATGATCTACCAGTTAGCTAATAATG
>JARUHE010313661.1:0-11861 GCA_031471125.1 Archaeomysis grebnitzkii | reverse complement strand
TTTGTTGATTTGTTATTGCTGTTTTGTTGTTAAATGTGATTGATTGGTTTGGTGTCTGTTTGGGTTTTTTGTTTGTGCTGCTGTATTAGTGTGTCTATTGTTGTGTTGAGGATGTTGATCTGGGGGTCCTGGTGGTTTTGTTGTCTTATTGTGTTTCTTTGTTTGATGTAGTTTCTGATGTTTTCTGGGAGGAGTTTATGTCTGTTGTGAATCTTGCCTTTAGGTATGTTGTGTTTGTCGGCCGTTAGTATTATGTTTGTGAGAATTGTGTTTGCTGTGTGGATGTTGTCTGGTATCTGGATGTTGGTGAGTAGGTGTTCTATTTCTGAGGTGAAATCTTGCCAGTTTGCTTTCCTGTAATTGGTGTATGTGTGGCGTGATTGTTATTAATTTGAATTTTATTTTGGTGTTGTATGTGATGTTGACGGGGAGGTGGTCTGAGTTTAGGGCGTGTAGCGTCTTCCATGTGGTTCTGTTGGTGGTAGTGGTAATGTCTGGAGAGGTGTTTTGTTGTTGTATGTTGGAAGGAACACGGGTGGGAGTGTTATGGTTGAGTATTGTGTGTTGAATTTAGGAGTATGTTGGCTATGAGGGATCCTCTGTGTGGGAGTGCCAGTGTGATAAGTGTGCGTTTATGTCACCTGTGATTATTGTTTGCTAGTGTTGTAAGGTGAGTGAAGGTGTTGGTGATGTCCATGTTTTCGGTTTGGTGGTCTGGCTGGGATGTATATGTTAGCTATATGTATGGATTTATGTTGGTGATTTATCTATTTGTATGTCCCTACAGGCGTTAATGGTTAAACTTGAGAATAAAGTGGGCGGAGCCTATATGATAAATTTTGCACAAATGTAATGTTTGTAATCCCCTTAAAAATATAATTAGAGTTACAACAATTAATTTTATATTAAATAAATGTATTTTAAATGTTATTCACCTTCTGCTAGAAAAGCCATAAACATGATATTTTGCAATTGAAGGTAAGAAATCAGCAAGGCTTGGCTTATTTTTGACTGGCAGAAATTGTTGGAGGTGGAGTCAAACTGCTGTAGCTTTAGCTAACACGATAGCCACTTCTGCTGTGGCAGCAGATTTCTGCTCTCCTGTTAGCACTTTGGCTGATTTTGTCTGTACTGGCGGCAGCAGCAGCATCGAACGCACCCATTGTTTTTTTGACGTAATTCATACAAATACTCTATATACAAAAAACAAAAGAACTTAATGTTGGGCGCAAGAAGAAAAATCTTTAC
The DNA here is from genome assembly GCA_031471125.1 of Archaeomysis grebnitzkii. Lineage (NCBI taxonomy): Eukaryota > Metazoa > Arthropoda > Malacostraca > Mysida > Mysidae > Archaeomysis > Archaeomysis grebnitzkii. The sequence continues at coordinate 10,613 of JARUHE010313661.1, read as the reverse complement.
GAAAAGTCCTATACTGCCCATCCATTAATATACAGATCAGTGGTTACAGGGTGCAATGCTATAAGAGTATACATACTTCGATCACGCTGTTTTAGGCTTTCAAATCTAAAATAATTTGTACAAGATCTCTGAAAGTAATGGCTTTAGAGATGTTAAAAGCAAATAAACACTATTTTAAAGTCAGAAATAGAATGTTTTGGTCATTCAGTGAATGAGTGTAGTGTGATTCCTCACCCAAGCATTTGAAGACAAGAAACCGTCTTCCAACAATAAAGAGGTGCAGGCATTTATAGACAGCTTATGTTATTGAAAGTTTCCATGTAATTGCTCAAGAATTGCGAATCCAAAGAATGATTTATTAAAGATAAATTTTGTTTGTTTAAAAAAAATATGTTAAGTTCAAAACAAAAATGAGCATATCTTGATTTAACAAACCTTTCTGTCATGAATCGCCATAATTTATTGTTCTCACCGCTGGGCATGAATGTAAATATACGATGTAAGGTTATGAAAAAATAGTTACGACTTTATACGAGTTTATTGGCAGTGGTTGATAGTACATTATAAAATTTATAAAAGTAAAAAAACCGAATATGAAAATTCTTAACTAAAAGAAAATAACTTGCCAAATTTGCATTTTAGGCAAAACTAGCTTAAGAAACTAAACACGACGGTATAAGCAACTTTAAAGAAAACATTGGAACAATGTAATCAGCAAACCGAATGGTTTATTAGCCTCACAACAAAGTCATGCAGAAATAAAACTACAATGAAAGAACAATTATTTGCAACAAAACATTTATAAATCTTTGTACAACCCCTAAAGTGTAAAAATTAGCTTGAAAAGAGACCATTAATGAAACAAAATATGAAAATAATTGACCCTCTACAAAATAAAACCTGACAGTACTGTTTGTCTAATGCCATCAATATCAAAAATTTTGTTTTGTCTACAGCTCAAGTATGGATACTTAACAAAAACTATTGAACGGTTATTGGTTATCTGAAGTATGGTGACAAATAACATTTTAAATTTCATAAATGTGTTTTACAACCAATTTGCAACATGAACTCCAATTTCTAGGGTAAAAATGAAAAATGCGTACATTTAAAGCAGGCATAAATAACTTTCTTACATTGACTTTACAGAAAACATTCTGAAATAATTAGAACATTTCATACTTTTTTCTTTACCATTTCAACAACTCGAAAACAGATTATTGCAAAACATTAACATTAACAATGGTAAATGAAATAAATATTTAAATTAGGGAAATCTTCACTAATAAGCCTTCATTACAAAAAAACAACAAACACATCATATAAATCAACTTGCAAATTGAATGAATGGTGTGAAGTGTTCCTTGGTAAAAACATTATTGACATTGGTTACGGTCGGATGCAGATGCGAAAACGTGCATCTAAAACTGTGGTAAAATTTATATCAGGTTTGTACAAACAATTATTTCTTCAATTTTCTTGAAACCCCAAGAAATTTTTATAAATTGATTTCGTTAAGATTACATGGTAAAAGAAATAAATGTAGTTATTTACTGTTAAATAAGGTTTGAATACAGAGGACAGTAGATTTTAATGAAACGTTATTTATAATTAAATAGATGTATCTGACAACAGCTAGATCCTATTTAGACACAATAATCGGCAAAAGCCTAGTTTAGGTACACATAAAAAAGTACTGAACATGAAAGATATTAATTTAACTTATTTTGTGTAATAGTACCTAACCTAACATAAACAACAAATAATCAAATCTGCAACTTTGGCAAAAAAAGTTCTATCAATTTAGGGATGATTTCATTTCTTCAATGACAACCTTTATTTGTGATTTATGTTAGGTTGGGTTATGTAATGTTAGGTAAGGTAAGGTACTATTACACAAAACAAATGAAATATTAATATCTTTCATGTTTAGTACTTTATTTGTACCTAAACTAGGCTTTTATCGATTATTGTGTCTAAAGTAGGATTTAGCCCACAGTGTATTTTAGAGTGTTGGCAACTTAAAAAAATGTGTGATCTCGACGTCACAGCCAACCGGCCATACAGAATTTGTGTTAATGCAATTGGACCAACCAAAACTTGTTTTCAAATGTTTCAGTTTGATTGTGCGAGCCTCGCATTTTTGATTTTTCTCCTGACAATATTATCTATAAATGTTAAATAAGAATAAACAATAAATGAACTTTTTGTCTTTTACCTAAAATAAATGATTTTCAATTCAAGTTCACTCACTTTAGACCAAATAATAATAAAAAAAACTGTAATTAAATATGAAAACAAGTAAAACTCCATCCGCCTTGATCATAAGCTATGACGTAGGCGGGGTTTATTATGTGCACGCGGAAACGACGGAAATGCCACCACTGTCTTTAGTCGTTGTCAGATACATCTATTTAATTATATATATTTTATAAAATCTATTATGCTATGTATTAAAAACTTATGTAACAGTAAATAACTACATTTATTTCATTCACCATGTATTCTAACGAAATCAATTAAAAAAAATTCTTGTGGTGTCAAGAAAATTGAAGAAACATTTGTTTGTACAAACCTGATATAACTTTTTTCACAGTAAACGATTCACGGATGCAAATTTTCGCATCTGCATCTACATCCGACCGTAGCCATTAATTAAAATTACACTGGCAAAAACCATGTTACCAAATACGACGTGCAATTTTTTTTCAGACTAAATTTACAATATCTTCACATATAAAAAAAATGAAATTCAACATATATAACTTTTTGGCAAACAATTATTCCTAATTATAATGAATTACAATGTCATAATCAATAACTTTTGCTTGTTAAACTTTGTTCTGAAGGTTCAAACAATGACAAAGAGCGCTGTCGCCAACAGCATCTGGTGTTCCCAGACGGTCACCCATCCAAGTACTAACCAGACCTAACGTTGCTTAACTTCGCTGATCATACGGGAAGCGGTGTTTCAACGTGGCCAAGGCCGTTGACTCTTCCTTGACATAGAGAATGGATCTTTCATGTAAGAGTTTGTGTGCATACAAGAGACTTGTGATTCATTGTTTGATGTGATGTGTGTTGAGGGGTTGTGTTCATGTTGTTGTTGTTGTTATCGAATATGAGTTATTTATGTGTCTGTTTTTTGACTGTTGTGTGAGTAGTGAGTAGTCTGGGTGTTGGTCATGTAGACACTGTGTTTGTATCTATTGTGCATCTATGGCTGTTCTAACAGCTATGTTTTGGATTGTTTGTAGTTTGTTGAAGTTTGAGGAAATGTGATTGGTGACCTGATGTTTGTGTATTAAATAATGGGTCGTTTGACGGTTTTGTCTGTTAAGTTAAGTTTCTCCTTGTGTGTGTTGGTGAGAGCCTTCAACACGTGCATGGTGGGTTTTCTCTTTGTGTTGGTTTTGTTTTATGTTGGTTTTCTTTTTGTGTTAGTTTTCTTTTTGTGCTGGTTTTCTTTTGATGTTGGTTTTGTTTTTGTGTTGGTTTTCTTTTTTTGTTTTGTGCTAAATAATTTTTGATCCTTCACCATTGGCATAAGTGTGTTGTTTATGTGCTCCTGTAGTGTGGTACTGGTTTTGAACATTAAAATAAAAAAAATCAATTAATTTGAAAAACAGTTTGGCTATGCTCTTAAAAGAAAAACTGTTTTTTATCAAAAATAAAAATTCAAGTTATAAAAGTGCTGCATACCATTGAATACAATAATCATACAAACCATTAATATTGAACAACTCATACAAACAATGAGCTTGGTACAAAATTTCAACCAACAAAAATGGCGAAACTAAAGAAAATATTGTTTTTTCACTATAACATATAAATTTAAATTAAATTGGAAAAAAGTTGTGCATATTGTTGAGAATGACAATACAACCAATTGTTATATAACAACTTTGTTTTAGAGCTTCAAATAAAATAGTTTAACGTCATATGGAAGAACTACGACAGGGCGATCATTGGTTTTACTCAATCAACAAGTCATATAGAAAGTAGTGTGACAGCATAGAAAATGTTATAATGTTATAAGACATGAAAAAACAAAATATAGTGTTGTGTTTAATGATTGATGTCTGAAAAACGAACTAATGCCTAACTACAAAATAATATATATATATAAACTATCAATTTTCTAACATATTTGGCAACAGCTGTTTAAAAAAGCTTCACAATAACTTACAAACTAGAATGTTATAGCTTAAAAAATTGGCTTTGAAATGCACATTTAATTTTAACTATATACAAAATTCTTAAAAATATAACCTGTGCAATAATATAAATTTTAAGAATAATTTCACCGTAAATTTATTTCTTTTCAATAAATTTTTGCCGTAAGCCGGTGAATGAAAACATTGGTTAGCTTTGACAGTCTTTAGTCCAAACAAAATTGTTTAATATTTAATTGTTCAATAAAGAAAATGTTTTTCAGTAAATTTAGCTGTAAGAACCAAAGATTTTATAAACATGGTTATATAACTTTAAGGTAAAATCTCACCGAAATGTCAATGTTATCAACAACCACAAGATAAACCAAAATATTTTACATTAAATAATCATTGGTATGAAAAAAAAATTGCATTTCAGACACTTTCAAAATGTTAGTTGTATGATCAATAAACCAACATTTTGCAAATAAAATTATTCATGTGCTGGAAAACCCAAAGATAAATTAAATTCGTCCATACATTAAAAACATGAATTTTGTACAGGCAACCCAACTTTTATTCAAACTAACACATAACCAAACTCAAAAGGTTTATAACGGAGATATTTATAAATCAATGCTCTGAATTCAACAACTTAGTTATTTTAATATATATAAGTTTTAGAATAAAATTATTTAATATGTATCATTCATATATGTTAAATGATCATTGCTCTAAAATGAAAAATAAAAAAATGGTTAGTCTACTTTTGAATAGAATTATAAACTAATAAACATCATAAAAATATATTTATTGAAACAAATTAAGGTTTTACAATTTTTTTTAAAGATATATCTTTCCTAATGCCCCAAAGTTATTTAGCATTGTTTCTCTAGAAATTTCGTTTTCTATGAACAAAATAAAAGAAAGTTATTTTTTCAAAGTTACACCTAAATTATTTTCTATGAATCAAAATAAAAGAAAGTTATTTTTTCAAAGTTACACCTAAATTATTTTCTATAACTGTAATAAGTTTGAGGCATCCCTCACTCTTATTTGCATTGTAATAAAAGTGAGGTTAAATAATAGCAGGGGTTGCCTGTACTGAATTGCTCTTATTAGTATATCAATAATTATCATTTATTTTCAAACCTTCAAAATAATTAGTAAGAATTAAAATATTACATTTATTTTCAAACCTTCAAAATAATTAGTAAGAATTAAAATATTACATTTTGTAGAATCATAACTTAGTGTCTTCTAAACTATTATTACTGTGCATGCAAAAAATAAAAATATCCAAGACAAAATTATTTGAGAAATTTTAAAAATATATTTATTTAGTCAATTAAAAACAAGAATTAAAAATGCAGGTTATTCAATTAAATTTGGTCAATAACATTATTTAACCTTTCAAAATGTCATTTGTATTTTGAATAACTTGAATTCCGCAAATGAAAGAAAAGATAATATTTTCTTAAGAATTAATCACATAACTTCATCTCTAATTAATTAATTGTTTATAATTATATATAATTATATATATAATTATACATAAAATTATATGTATAATTGTGTATAATTATATATAATCTAATTCTATCTCGGTAACTTATTTCCTGGTCACCTCTCGAGCTTTCTCTCTTGAGAGGAAACTAAGTTAGGAAGGTGATTGAACATTTGCTTCTGCTGGGAAAGGATTAGTTGTAACTGGCAGTGTAATCAGGCTTGTGTGGTTAGGTTTAGGTGAAGGTAGTTCCCATAGGAGTCTGATTAGGTATAGGTGAAGGTAGTGTTCCCATAGGAGTCTGGTTAGGTATAGGTGAAGGTAGTGTTCCCATAGGAGTCTGGATAGGATTAGGTGAAGGTAGTGTTCCCATAGGAGTCTGGATAGATGTACACAAATGAATTCGACAACATTGTCATTAGAGTGGATACTGTAACTATAGTTCCAATATTGTATGCTTGTACCTTTGGAATTAATTTTGATAATAAAGTCTCAATAGGTCTTCATATATACAATAAGTCATCATTTAAACTATATAGAATTATGTATACACGTATATATGTATACATTAAATGTCGTTCTATATTTCATTATGTATACATTAAGTGTCATTCTATCTTTCATTATGTATACATTAAGTGTCGTTCTATATTTCATTATGTATACATTAAGTATCGTTCTATATTTCAATATGTATACATTAAGTGTCGTTATATATTTCATTATGTATACATGAAGTGTTGTTCTATATTTCATTATGTATACATTAAGTGTCATTATATATTTCATTATGTATACATTAAGTGTCATTATATATTTTATTAAGTGTCTTTATATATTTCATTATGTATACATTATTAAGTTTCTTTATATATTTAATTGTGTATACATTATTAAGTGTCCTAATTGATTTATTTATGCATACATTATCAAGTGTTAAGCGTCTTTATTTCATTATGTATACATTATCAAGTGTCCTTATATATTTCATTATGTATACATTATTAAGTTTCTTTATATATTTAATTATGTATACATTATTAAGTTTCTTTATATATTTAATTGTATATACATTATTAAGTGTCCTTAAATATTTCATTATGTATACATTATTAAGTTTCTTTATATATTTAATTAGGTATACATTATTAAGTTTCCTTATATATTTAATTGTGTATACATTATTAAGTGTCCTAATTGATTTCTTTATGCATACATTATCAAGTATTAAGTGTCTTTATTTCATTATGTATACATTATCAAGTGTCCTTATATATTTCATTATGTATACATTATTAAGTTTCTCTATATACTTAATTGTGTATACATTATTAAGTAACCTAATTGATTTCTTTATGCATACATTATTAAGTGTTAAGTGTCTTTTCTCATTATGTATACATTATCAAGTGTCCTTATACATTTCATTATGTATAAATTATTAAGTGTCTTATATATTTAATTATGTAAACATTATTAAGTTTCCTTATATATTTAATTGTGTATACATTATCAAGTGTCCTAATTGATTTCTCTATGCATACATTATTAAGTGTTAAGTGTCTTTATTTCATTATGTATACATTATCAAGTGTCCCTATATATTTCATTATGTATAGATTATTAAGTTTCCTTATATATTTAATTATGTATACATTATTAAATTTCCTTATATATTTAATTGTGTATACATTATTAAGTGTCCTAATCGATTTCTCTATGCATACATTATTAAGTGTTAAGTGTCTTTTCTCATTATGTATACATTATCAAGTGTCCTTATATATTTCATTATGTATAAATAATTAAGTGTCTTTATATATTTAATTATGTATACATTATTAAGTGTTAAATGTCTTTATTTATTTAATTATGTATACATTGTTAAGTGTCTTTATTTATTTCATTGCTATACATTATCAAGTTTTTTGTTTATTAATGCTATAAATCATCAAGTGTCCTTATTTATTTCATTCTTCAGCTTGTTCTTATTTTTATATGGGATCGATGTTTATTTTTGGTTCAGAGCAATGTTACTTTACGCCGAACATGTCTTTACTGTCCAAGAGCACTACATTAACACAGGCTTGTGACTGTTACTCAGTAGGGCTGAATAACTTTTTTTTTATTTACTATATATTTATATATTTTTCTATTTTTTTTATTTTAATATTTACTATAAAATATTCAATTTTAAAGATGAAGTAAATGTTTTTAAAGGAAATTGTTTTCTTTGGCAATTTGATTTCATTTTTTATTTAAATTTTGAGGAGTTTAAAATTTAAAAACTTTTATTTTAGATTTTAAAACTTTATCATGTTTTGTATGTCTTGTTTAAGCCTTTTTGCACCAACCACACTTTCGTTGTAAGCACAGTTATCCCTAGTTAGTGGCTGATCCTTGTCCATTAGCCACGATTTAGTGGCTATTCTATGAATCCCTAGGAAAATAGCCAAGAATTAGCCATTGAAATGCTACTAGGGTATGTCTTATTTCAGAATCAACTCACACGATTGAGAATAATAAAAATCTGAAACGTTCTTCGGCATCAAGTGAGTCTCAACTTTTCTAATCTTTCTTCATCAGCTCCTGTTTCAGTTAAATTATGTTTTGTTGGAGCCATTCAAACAATGAATATTTTTTTATCCAACTTTCAACATTCGTGAATAATAGAAACTCAAATTCGCTCAGTCGAACCTTTCTTAATGTCATTGGAAAGAATCAACCGACTAGTCCTGAAGAGTCTTTTAATATTTCAGTTTTAATCAAGAATGAATGAATACACAAGCAAAAAAGCACTATGGAGGTCATTATGTTTTGAATAATTCAAAGTTTTACAGTTTCTATGTGAAAGTATGTGGTAGTATGTGATACTATGTGATAGTATTATAAAAAAAGATTCCTCAGAAAGCACATTGTCCCAAAAAACTCAAGCATACATCACACATCTAACTGCAGGGCATCCCTTTAAGGCTATTACGGCAGGTTGCCCCGTTAAAATTACTATTGGATAGCACCATTATGGTAACTTTACTCAATCACCTCCTTTGGAGCTCTGAAGCATCTAATAAGACCAGCCAAATTGTAATAAAGTTTTAGCCTAAATTTAACATTGTATTAAAATTTGTAAAATAGAATATAAAAGTCAGATTAAAAAGTAAAATTACAACACTCGTGTTAAAGTAAAAAATCCTGTAAGAAATAAGGCAGAGTATAATGGTTATTCATGCTATAAATTAGACTTTTCTATGCATGTGCTTTTACAATGAACAATTGATAATGATTATTTGAATGATTTAAAAACTTGATTAATTTTTATAGCTGTAGTTTTTGAAGAAAAAAATTATTTTGTTTTGTAAAGAAACTTTAACTAAATCAATGAACAATGGTCGAAAAATAAAGGTGAAGAGATTAACCAAATACTTCAACTGTGATTTAATACAAAATATTAACCTCATTAATTTTTTTAAAAATCTTAACCTTGTTAAATTGATTTATTTAAAAAATATTAACCTCATTAAATTGCGTTGTTTTTTAAATATTAACCTTGTTAAATTGTATTTTTAAAAAACAGTCACCTCATTAAATTGGGTTTTTAAAAACTATTAACATTGTTAAATTGGATTATTTAAAAAATCAACTTCTTTAGATTGTGTTGTTTTTAAAAAAAAAATACTTTAACTGATTAGAGCCACATTCTTGACAAAACTTTTCTTGATGTAAAATAAATTTTTTTTATTTAAATCACATTGACACAATGTTATAAGATTTTTGTCGCATTGAAAAAACTTGATTGAATAAAAATATTATAATATTGTGTAAATGTGATTTAAATAAAAAAAAGTTGATTTGAAATCAAGAAAAATTTGGTCAAGACCACAATTTAGGTCCAGTAAAATAATTTATAAAATTATTTAGCTAAAAATTCAATGTTATTCCTTATAACATTTTTGCTTAACAATCAAATGCTATAAAACATCCGTTTTAATCTTAAATCTTTGATATGGATTGACAATAGCACAAGTGAAGCAACTCTCATTCGAATAACAGAGCTTACTTCACTTGTACTATTGTCGTTCCATATATAATCTAATTCTATAAAAATACATCCAGTTTAATCTTACATCTTCAATATAAATTTACTTAAACATAAATTTTAAGATTTTTAATTTCAAAACATTCAAGGCTTTGAAAATAACTTTTCGTAAAGCTTTTTTATTCGTAAATAAAAAATGTAGTATGGTTCACCATACTACCAGCTTTCGAATATTCATTATATTAATATTAACTATTACAAAAAATACATAATACCTATTATTTTGATAAATATTTATGGAAAATATTTTTTTCTACCTTAAATATTATATATATTTTTAAATTTTACTAAACTAATATATTTTTTACAAAATCTTACCAAAATATATTTCATACAAAATATTTATTTAATACAAAAATATTTAATAAAACCTAAGAATTTAAAATACATTAATAAATATATATTTGAAGTAGCTAAAATATATTCCTCCATTTTAATTGACCATGTGTTGAAGTTCTCTAAAACACTTTCACTTCTTCTTTAAAAATCTTGAAATAGATTGGTATGGAGTGCAACGAGAGACTTGTCCTTACTTTTAAACTTCAGATTCCCTTTCACTGAAAAAATCACTCTTTTTAGTCATACCTTCAAGAAACATAAAAATTTTTTTTTCTTTTTTTGTCAGTTGAATTTGGCAAAATTATAATTCCTCCGATTATAAAAGATGCTTGATAGCGTAAAAAAACATTGCTCCAAGATCAACAAGTTCCACAATCCATAGAAGGCCAGCTAGTTTAATGAATTGTGAGGACTTAGAAAAATGTTTAAATTAAAAGGCTAGCTAGTTTAATGAATTGTGAGGACTTAGAAAAATGTTTAAATTAAAAGGCTAGCTAGTTTAATGAATTGTGAGGAC
>JARUHE010313650.1:0-11862 GCA_031471125.1 Archaeomysis grebnitzkii | reverse complement strand
AAGAAATAATAATAGTATAGATGATATGTAAGCATTCAAGTCATTGTCTAACGCCGACGACAACGACGAGGACGACGACGAGGACGAGGACGACGACGAGGACGACATCGGAAATGCTACGCCTATGTAGAGCTTCGCTACGCACGCTCGACAAAAAAACGTTCAAACCAGTAATCATGTTTCGAAATTACAAACTTAATGAGTATTGGAAATTGAAAATTTTTTAGTGGAGCAGTAAAACAAATCACAAGGCAATGTAGGAGGAGCGAGTGAAAGCAAAATAAACATGCCTATATATATGTACTCTATGAGTATTCACAGCACCAAATCTCGACCAACTAACTTACGTTAGAAAGGATATAAGCCATGCTAATTAAAGCCTATAGAACAATTGGATAAATTTCAAAAGTAAACTAAATCTAGAAATGGTAGGTTTCCATTTAAAATTCTCACCAGGACAGAGGAAACCAGGCCAAACTAAATCTACATATCGAAGAGAAAGTGGTACAGGTGGTTAAAACATGAACAATGGTTAGCATACAGTTGCAAGACAGACAAAACGGTGGAACATGATCGACCCCTTTTGTGCTTTATTCGCGACCTCGTCAATAAAGAGGTTCAAGCTATTATGCTCAATTATCTTCCTCAAACGTATGATAAAGACAACATTGGATAAGAATAAAAGGTATACATTGAAAAAACTTAATTTTTATTTTTCAAGATACTTTTATAAGATAAATACCTCAGATGAGATTATAAAGCGTTGAATAATCCTAAGCCTTATTCAACAAAACAAGAAAATGAAATAATAAATGATAATAGATGAATAAATATTTTATATTTATTGCGAGTCTATTTTTGTGAAAGTCGTTAAAATAAGTTGGGAGGAAAAAAGTTGAAAGCTCATTAATGAGAATGAATATTCATGAGACATGGAATTCAACATCATTTATATAACCATCCAAAAGTAATTTGAGCAACCAAATGAATTATTTCATCATAAAACATTTTATGGCAAAAGTTGGAATATTATGGTAATTTTACACTTCACTTGTCCTTCCATTTCTTACTGACCTAAACTAAGCTTAGAATTATGTATGTACTGCAGCCAAGTTATACATACCTGAAACCAGGTTAACAGAAATCAAACTTTACGACATTGAGAAATGAATAAGCGAAGGCTAAATTAGAATGCGACATATTTTATTATTGTAAAACTAATACTTTTCAAATATGTTTAAGTAAATATTTTTAAAAACAAGTAATCAGCGAACCGCACGGTTCAAATGCCTCACGACCATTCATTCAGTAACTTAAAAAAAATTCAATCTCCACAATCAACAAAAATAATGCTATAAAGTTAGAAAGCATAATTTTATCAAACTAGCCATAGATAAACGGCAATATTAGTTAAATGATAATTATAAACAACGTTTGTTTAACAAATTTTTCTGTAACTCTTCAAATAACTAGTAATCCACGAACTGACCGAACGGTTCAAATATCTCGATGATTCATTCAGTAATTTTCAAAAAAATCCATCTCCCCAAATGTCAATAAAAAATTGTGTTACAAAATGAGAAAACATCATTTAATCAAAAAATTACCTTATAGACTATTTATGCGTACTTAATTTCCAATCCATTGATGCATAAATAAAAACAAAATATGAAAAAAAATGTTAAAAAATATACAAGTTAATTTAATGAAAAGAAGTAGATAAACAGTAACACAAATAAATAAATATTAATACATTAAAACCAATAATCAAGCCTATATGAAATGAAATTTTAATAGTAGATGCTATATAACCATTCAAGTCAAAGTCTATCGCCGACGACGACATCGGAATGGCTACGCCTATGTAGAGCTTCGCTATGAACGTTCGACAAAAACTATTAATCCACGAACCGAACAGTCCAAATGTCTTGAGACCATTCATTCAGTAGCTTTAAAAAAATCTAGGTCCACAATCAGAAATATCAATCAAAAATGGTGCTACAAAGTGAAAAAAAACTGATTTAATAAAAAAAATCACCTTAGAGACTATTTATGTATACTTCATTTCCAATACAAAGATGAATAAATGAAAACAAAATATTAAATTAAATTTTATAAGTATGGATGATATATATACAGTGATATACACAAATATATACAAATACATAATAGACTAAAACTCTTTAAACAAAATAAATCTTCTAAGTAATTTAATGTAACATTTTACTAGTTTATAATTTGATTACTTAAAATTTTAGAAATGTAAGAACAATCATTCATAGCTTTGTAAATAGAAGGAATTCCAAACTAAATTACAACCAACGAATAACTTATATACAACAGCAAATTAATAAACCATAATACAAAACGATGAATATGAAAATATAAGAACATAAGAACGTGATAAAGTAATAAATAAAAACAACAACTAATCATACCAAACTTATTTTCTTATTTGGTAAATATATTAAATTGTAGAAAATAATAAAACCATCAAGAGACATTGCATTATTTTAAAGAATTGACATTACGTTCAAACAATAATAAAGGAATGAAGTAATGAAGTAATGAAGTAATAAATAATAATAATAATAATAATAATAATAATAATAATAATAATAACAATAATAAAATAATGAAGTAATAAATAATAATAATAAAATAACAAAAATGTCAGGGCAGTCACGTCTTTGGCCAACGATTTCGACATTTCAAAAGTGTTGATAGAGAAAGCAAAAAAAAACTTCGACTGTTATTATATTCGATTGGTTCCAAATCTTTTGTGTGCGACTCAACGTTATTGTTGTCCAATCTGCATTTGACACGACACGTAATCGCCAAGATGCAAAACAAAAACTAGAAACATATTTTTGAGCATTGCAACAAAAAGATCACTTCAACACCTTAACACCTGTAGGGACAAAATAGTGACAATTGTAGGGTTATTTTCAATGCAAACTTCATTCGATTGTAGGCCCTAGGGTAATTATAGTTCAGACGTTAAAGGGGTAATATTATACAAACGATTTATTATTATAAACCAAAATTTGGAAATGTTTTATAGCCTTATAGAAAGATTCAATGTGGGAATAAGCACCGGTTTAGTTAATGGCCCGAAAAGAAATCGAAAAATGGAAAAATAAAACATTTTTCATACTTTTCATGACCATTAACAATATTGGCGTTCATTCTTGTATAAAAATAAATCTTTTCCTATAACGTTAAACATTTTATAAAAATTGAATTTTTTATTTTGTGTGATTTTGACGAGGCTCCTCATGATGCTTCGACTGCTATGAATTACACAAACTTGAATGAAAAATGTAGTCATAAAACTAAAACTATTTTTTTATGATTGCCAAAGCCTTTCAAACCCAATGACAATTATTTTTTGAAGGGAAATGAAGTAAGTTGAAATAGTGGAGGTGGTTGTCACATAATAAAGGTTGTTTTCAATATTATTCTAACGCATTGTAGTCCTTATTAGAACGTTCAATCAACCACCAAAGAACTAGGTTGAACCTGTCCTACTAAGCGTAGAAGCGGTTATTTAAATTATTTCACCATCGAATTTTTTTTTCAAAATTATGCCAAACTCAGATCTTTTTGCAAACAGTAGACAGGGTTGCACGTGGGCTATGTCGTCGTGCACCGTTGCAAATATAGAGCAAGCAGAATAACGAGCAATAACGCAACAATGCAAGCAGGAAAACGAGTAACAATGCAAGCAGCAGAACGAGCAGCAACGCAAGCAGGTTTGACTGAGCCCTAAGGACAAAAGAACACCAGTGCAGGGCTGTGTTAGCACGAATAAAAATTTATTTCAAAACTGAAATTTCAACTATTATGCATTATAATATAAAAATGTAATAATTTTTAGGGAGCGAATTAGTTTTGGAATTTCAAACTTATCCTAGAGCGTAGAAGTGGAAAATCAATCAGTGTTTTAATGCATCCCATTTTCATTGTCACGATCTGTATTATTTGAAAAGGTTTTTGTATTTACTTTAAAAAACATTTTGTATAGTTCGTATATAAAATGTATACATCAATGTGGAAAATAAAATGTTTGTGGTCACAAAAAGACGGGTTTCTATCATATTAACAGTTACATGCCATCATTTTTGTGAGATGCGAATGGTTGTGACGGTTAAGAAACGATTATTTACTCGGTGTAGCAGTTCAACTGTCGCAGAAATCAGTCTAGAACTTTGACCTTCTAATTATAAAAATCGTTAAGGCGATTTTTAGCTTAAGACAATTCTCGGATATTCACTTTAAAGTTGTATTTGAGAATTAAATAAAAGTGAAAGAGTGAATAAAATAGATATGGATGTGTGGGTTGGGGGATGGGGGTAAGGACAAAGTGAGAATGCTTGTTAGAGTAAAATCTTTGAACAATGTTGAATTATAAAAAAGGTCAAATAAGAACAGTTGCATTTTATAAATAATAAGCAGTAATGTTTTAATTATTGTTCTAGCAAACTTTGTTAATAAATTACTTACGCATGTTTGCATGCAAGAGCACGTCACGTTTTTCATATTATATTAGGTAAATAATTCCTGACATTAACACTATTTTACATGAAAATTTCATAGTTTGAAAATAAACAAGATTTTAAACTTATGATGATCTAGATTAATTATACAGGTAGGATTAGTATTAAAAATATTAGTTTTACAGCATTAATACACAAGACTTTAAACGTTCTAAAACATGAAATGGAAGAACCACTTCTCAAATACATTTCTTATTAAGGCAAGAAATACAAATGTGATTACATATAAATAAAGGGGCCAATGCCCAGCGCTGCACCCAGAGGGTATTCAGCAAAATACAAATGTGAACAGACGTTTCAAATGGCAAGAAGAAAGATTTTCTTAACCTACAATTTAGTCTATGGGTCACGAGTGGTTTATGAAAGTTTATGTCTGAACAATCAATCAAGAAAATTTCATGAATAAGGCAGAATCAAGAAATCCATGCCTCTTGATGCGTCGTACGAGTATTTGATGGAAGACTTATAGGCATGAAGACATTTTCTCAACTCCGGGTTCTGTCAAGACGCTGAGTTTTCAAAAAAAAATCATTTAGAGGACAGGACTGTTTAAAAAAATCATTAAAAGGATATTTTTCAATTTGGTTTTGTGATGACAAACCGAAATGGCCAAATTATGACACCCAGGTTATAGGATGGGGATAATTTTAACGTCCAAAAAAGTCAATACAATATTTAAAAAAATAAAACCAATCAAATGGAAAAGAATTACTACACGCACATCACAAGAACAGCGTTGATTCACCGCACTCGAGTATTAAACAGTGAACCATAAGTTTTTGAAGTTCTACTCAATCGTTATTGCAAGTCACGTGACCGAAACATCGACATGAATGTAACAAGAAAATCGATCCTTTTAATAATCTTATTTTAATACTGGTTGGATGGCCAAAGTGACATTAAAGATAGAAAAAAATTGTTCATAAAAATAAAGGTTAGCTTTTCTCACTGTTAGGGCTACGGTTTGATTAGTCTAACATTGCAGCCTTAGACTATAAAACACCACCAAGTTAGTTATTAGTATTTCACAGTGGCCATCCCTACATATAGGACTACTATAATATTAAAAGTATTGAGATAATGAGAATGGATATAGAGTATAACTAAACGGGCATACGTACCGTCATTGAACCTTGTGACAGTTTGGCTAAGTAACAACACAACTCACAAGTTAATATGAAAACACGTAGAGCATGTTCGAGTCCTAAATTTCAAAGAAAATCATCCATCAGCATCGTGTGCCCAAGTCATTGAGAAACTAAGCATGAGGACATTGAAAATAATTTATCTGCCGAAAGAATATGCGTTTCCTCAAACTTAAATAAAAAAAATTGATGAAAAACATACTTTCCTGATAACAAGAGATTTGCAAGATAATTTTAACAAATATTTAATTATCAAATTAAACTATAGCCATAGATGACCGGCAATCTCGCGTGAAGTAAACAAACATTGTAAGACGAAATCTCAATTACAATTCTGATTCTGATTTTTTGGTTAACTCTATAAATAATGATTCTTGAATAAAAAACATTCTGGACAGTATTTGTCAAAGGGCCATAATAAGCAACTCTTCAAAGGAAAACAAAGGAATTTTTTTTGCTGAAACTACGTACAGGTAATTAGAGTTTTATAAATTCATATTTTTGCTAAAACTCAATAAATATTAATTTTGAAAGAGAAAATTGATAGAAAACCGACTTTCATTAATTTATTCTTCAACTAACGAAAAGTAAAAACATATATGGAGCTTTATATCGCTTATAAAATGCAATTTTAATGTGGACTAATAAACTAAAATTATTATTCAATATAAATACATTGAAAAGAAAAAAATTGCAGCTTCATTAACAATTTATCTTCCTCCTTTACATCATTTAGCAACAGCGTAAGGAGCAACTACTTTGAAAATAGTTGTGAATAAAAAGAACCGTTCTTCATGTATATGCTCATGCCAAACACCTCGGGTATTGCATGAACATTGAGAACACCTATTTTAAGAACCATTTTGAGCAAAATTATATTCAAAGGTAATCTCAAAATTACGAGGAAATAATAGAGCTCCAATTGCCACCATGGCTAATTAATTGAACGATTTTCGAATTATTTCAACTAAATAAATTTTAAAAAAAACTTTGAATCAACTTTATTGGTTAATTTTAATGATAATTTCAAGTGATTAAGTGGAAGATGACATTTGAGCCTCACTCGCATTCTATTGATTCCAAATGCTCATCTCACGTACAATAATTTCCTTATTTGTTTTACATTAAACATTCCACTTTCTTCTTCTTACATTCCGCTTTCTCATAAATGATCTCACCCATCTCGCATTCCACTTTCTTCTCCATCTAAAAATTAAAAATGGTCAAAATGATAGCGAACCTCAATAAAGTGGCTGTACGATGGAATTACGCCCACAAGTATTTCACACGAAAGGAAAATGGTTGATTAAATTCAAACATTCTCTACCTTCACACTTTGGAAATTTAATGATAAAATCCAATTTAAATCAATAACATTAAATTGATTCCATAATTGTTGACATTGAGCATAAGAGGTCTTTGTGTAAGGTTGCAGACACTTTTCATTGAACTAATATAAACTGTTGCTCAATTAAAGTTACACAAATGCGCACTTTTTTAAATATGATTTTCACAAAGTTGGAAATTCAAGAAAAAACGCGTTTTAGCAAACTTAATACTATTTCTGGGCAAACATATCCATATGAAAGATGCCAAATCACGTGAACGTAATGAACGTAATGATTATTTCAAAGTTATAAAGGAGCGACTCTGAAAAATTTGTTTAATGCAAGTTTAAACAAAGTAAACGAGCGATAATTTTGGTCAAAACTGAAATCTGTCAACGCTATTTACATTCCATTTAGTCATTTAGATGACGAGGACTTCACATTAATGGTGATATTGTCAAGTAGTTGAATTGACTTTATTAACTTGGATTGTTTAACTGATTAATTTAATTTAAAATTGAATTGCGATTCAAATTTAAATGGTTTGTTATGACATTCAACACCACACGGTTGTGTAACAAACCTTTCAGTGTTCAAGTGGCAGAACTATTGCCATCGTTACCATCATATGCCTCTTGGCTTGCATGTGACCGCAACTGCAAAGAGGTTAGTCAGCACCGCCAGGTCAGTTCGTCAGTACTGCCCAGAAGTTACCCAGTGAAGTTTACCAGAGTGTTCGTTGCCAATCCCATGTATGTATCCAGACGATGTGATGGGACTATGAATGTTGGGAGGAAATAAATTAGCAATGAGCAAATGTTTCAACAGGACGTCGAGTTGAGAACTGTCAAAATACGATAAATTGTATGGAACTTGGATGAAGAGTCAATGAAAGACAGTATTGAACAACGAGAGACGCAAAAAAGGGTTTTAAAAAATGGGATAACATCTTTTAATCAAAATTTCACCTTAATTGTGTATGTAAATTTAATTTCGAATCTATTGGTGCATAAATCAAACCAAAATACGAATATAAAAATGCAAGTTAATTTAATGAAAATATCCAAGGTAAAAAGTAACACGAAATGTAAATACAAATTAACATTAAAACTAAAAATCGGTCTATATGAAATCAAATTTTAAAAGTACAGTTGATATACAAGCATTCAAGTCTTTGTCTAGCGCCGACGACAAGAACGACGACATCGGAAATCCTACGCCTATGCTGAAAACTAGTTACATATTCATAGAATCCTTATCAGAATAAAAAGGAATTAAAAACAAATTTATTCAACTTATGCATGTAATGTAAATTGTTTTTTATTTAGTAAACATTAAAACATTTATGTATACAGATATTTAAAAATATAAAACAATTACTTGAAAAATAACAAAAATGAAGCTCATAAAAAATTTAGCCAGTTTAAATTATTCTGTTATAATATATTTCTATGAATGTTTACATTTAATTAAAATACTACAACAGAAAAATGTTTTATACATTCAAAACACATTTTTATGAATTAAATTTTCTGCCATCAGATATAATCAACATTTATTAGGATTGTCAAGATATTATCAAACTATTTCTTCAAGGAGATTATCAGACTATTCGGTGTGGCGATAGGTTGAAAACATAAAAAAAATAGCAACAATAGTGGGAATAATAACTATAGCCAACAATAACAATGAATAATAACAGTAATAATAATTATATGGATAAACAAATTACATTACGAGTTACCCTTCGCCAGGACATAAAGCAAACGCATGGATAGCAAACCTTATATCTACTTTCCAAAACGATGAACGAGATATTGTTTGGTCAAAAATTCTAATTTTAGGACATGCTAATAAGTACTGAACATGTTTCGTAGAATAATTCGATCCACTCTCGCATTGTGTTAGCTTTGATCAAATTATGCTCAAATGAAAAGCTTTGAAGTACTGTTAATGTGAACGTAACCATTTGGTTCAATCATTTGTAAGTATCTGAAAATGACAGAAGGGGATGGGGTGAAGGATGGAGGTGGTGAACAATTGATTTGGAACACAGCTTGGGTAAATACCTGAAATGTATTTAGACAGATAAAGGAGAGATAAAGGAAACAAACGAAGAGAGAATCTAAAATAAAAGAGAGAAAAAGGAAAAGGAGAAGAGAAGTAAAGAGAACACCTGGCACTACTGAAAATATTTAATTATGTTAAAACTATTGCTCTTGTCGATCCTTCAGTTAATTATCCTAATTGGGCACATCTGAATCCAATATTTTTCTCGAATCACACTTCATCACTTCAAGTTGCTCCCGACAGACTTTTGGATATGAAACTTTAATATGAAAAGAGCTATTAATTTTAAACAATCTCTACGCAGGAAATATTTACAAAAAATAGTTTTTAAGACCGTTTTTAGGAGTAGTTTGTTTTTGCTTAACAGTGAAAACAGGGACAAGGTTTTGTTTACACGTTTTCTATACTTTTTTTAAAGAAAAGTTTACTTAAAATAAAATAGTTCGTTACTTGTATTCGGTCCTAGTGGATCAAGCTAGGGGGAGGGGGGGGCAGTTTCAGCACATTCACCGCCTGTTAAAATTAAATTAAAATGTATTGATTCTGAACAACATTGATTTTATCACTCAAGTTTTTATTTTCAATTCCTTTTGAAATAAACAAGAGATATAATTTTGTATAAATTAGAATATTTCGAAACCCGAAATAAATTTGAGACAATTAAAAATCTTTCATAACAAATAAAAAAAATTGTCCTTAAAAGTATTGCAATATTGAAGGTTGGATTTCTTGAGCAACTCCTCACTATGCAAATAAATGTATCTCCCGATCTCGAGGTTTGTGCCGACGTCAAGTTGCGTAATGGCGAAGATCTTTCCTGATCACAGCCACAGATAGCAACTTCCCGCTTTACAAATCACTGGTGTTGACGAAGCGGAAGTTGCGGAAATCCTCGTCCCACAAATCATTTGACTAACAAATTTACATAATAGAAATCAAGCTAGATCTTCTAAGCATTTAGTTTTTGTATCCACTTATCAAAAGAAGAAAAACTTGTACATATCCAAATCCTTCGAGTTTATAACAGAGACTTAAAAACATTGCTCTGAATTCAATAAATCCTGTAAGAGCGTAGTTATTTAAATAAGTTCACAATTTACAAAAAAAAATATATTCAAGATAAACAGTACTTTATTTATATTAATGATCATTGCTCTAAAATATAAAATGTTTTTTTCAAAAGTAGACTAAACAAGTACCCAAAATAACTAACAACAACAACAACTAACTATATTAACGATCAAGAGTAACGCATAGAGCGGTGCTGAAGTTTCCGCTAAAAAGAAACTTCAACAAAAATAGTTTTAAGCTCTATATAATGAAAATTAATTATAAGAAATGAACAGTTTCAATTAAGTCTCAATAGAGGGCACACTAAAAATAGACGACCTCACTTCATTAGTGCTATCAAGAACAAAACTTTTCCTCAACCAGTTCACATATATCGATTAAATGGAATGTTGACCCAAACATGGATGGATAATTTGGTAGGTTTTGCAAACTTATTAAATGTAGTGTCATCAGGTCTTCCATAGATCGTCAGGTCAAATGATTCGCCTTTCTAACTTTTATTTAATAATAAAAATAATGTGTGGCTTTTATATAGCGGTTATAATCGAACTTCTGTCCTTCACATATCAACCATAATATTACTACCCACATCAATTGATGTATAACCTAAGGATATGCAACCAACATATGGCGCGTTCTCCAACCTGGGGTAAGCTTAGCATACGAGATTGTAAGGGAATACCAGCCACGTTCAAATCCCAATGAAATGGCCTTAGGCGAACTCGAACCGGCGCCAGTGAGATCTGCTTATGAAACATTAATCTGCAGGCAGCGTTCGAAACCACTCGGCCACCATCAGTGGTTGTGAAAGTTCCGAGAAAAGAGCTCGCAAGATATTAACGAATACGTTAATGTAAATGAGATAGGTTCTATTGCAGTTCTTTTTAAGGTTCGAGAAAAACGCTAGCCTGTTAACGTAATAAAAAAGTTATGGTGGACAGGTTAATTTAATTTAAATTGCGAGGCAAGGAAAACAATTTTAAAAATTATAAAATGCAAGATTTTGTTTTACACCAACCTCTATATTGCTGGAAAGTTTTGAATCAATACAAAAAACAACTAACTTGATATGTTTTCACTGATTACGAAGTAAGGGATGTTCGAAATATTTAAATTTTTATTAAATTTTGCAATTTATAATAATTATAAACAAAGTTAATCGTTTTCTTATTCTGTTCACAATTGATCATGTTTTATCTGACAAGTTATGAAATAAAGATCTTGAAAGATAAAATATAAAAACAACTTGAAGTTTGAAGTCGTAAAAATCTGAAAGTTACTAATATTCAAGACATTATAAAAACAGACTAGAAGTTGGATTTTACTTTAACCTAATATTTAATAGAAAATAATTTCAAACTTTTCAGTTAATGGAGTTTTTTTAATTTTAGACAAGTAATAAACTTAAATATAAATTGAAGACAACTACTGTATGTTTTACAATGATAACTATTACCTTAATCAATAAATTGCAACTAAATGTCAAATGTTTAAGATATCAAACTAGTTATGCCTAAACCGCTATGCGGCTTAAATGTCGAGCGAATATTTATTTTTAAAATATACATTTGTAAAAAAATTTTAAATTGTAAAAATATAATCGGCAATAACAATTTTTTTTAAATTCTATTACATTGTATTTATACATGCATACTTATTATTAAATTCTGAAAATTTGAAGCAAAAAAA
>JARUHE010313639.1:0-11862 GCA_031471125.1 Archaeomysis grebnitzkii | reverse complement strand
ATTTTTTAAAACAATCATTTCATAACTTTCGAAAAACATTTTTCAAACAAAAAGGAGTGATTCTAAAAGAGGAAGACTTGAATGGAAAGAATATGCAATAATATTTCTCGATGGAATAATACGAAAAGCGTGACGAACGGAAATGTCCGAGAAACGGCGGAATTACCCCGCCTTACCCTATTCATTTTCTGCTATTTCTAAGAAGTAAAATTTCAAAATTTTTAAAAAATATTTTACCTCGGATAGCATTTATTTTTCCCTCATGTGTGTGTGTCTGCGTGTGTGGTCATAAACTGAGTTATATCTGAAATTTATATTGAAAAAAACATCAAAATATTGACAAGCCAAGTAATTAATCGGTGGAATACATCAACATAGGCAAATGACTCTATTAATAACAGTTACATGTTTTCAGGCAATTACCTTAGTTATAGCTGTGATCGAAACCATAATGGTGATAATAAATGGAAATTTAAAAGAGTAATGACTAAAATAATTATATTTTCAACTTCTAATTTAAAGAACGAGCACCAACTAATTTTTAGATTGCATATAATTATATGGTGAGGATATTTACCCACATGGTATACTATGCTAAATAGTTGATATTTTTGTGCTTTTGTAATATTTTTTATATAGTTTTAAGACCTTTTATTTTTAAATAGTTTTAATTAACATAATATTTACATTTTTTTTGTTGAATTACATTTAAAGTTGATAAATAATTGATAATAATAATAATAATAATAAAGTTGATAAATAATTGATAATAATAATAATAATAATAATAATTAAGTTGATAAATAATTGATAATGATAATAATAATAATAATAATAATAATAATAATAATAATAATAATAATAATAATAATAATATTAGTAATAATAATAATAATAATAATGATAACAATGATAATAATAATGATATTTATAATAATAGTAAAAATAACAATAAAATAAATAATAGTAATAATAAAATAATTAGCTTCAGTTTACAAACACATGAATTGTGATGTATAATGAACAATATTTTTTCTACAGTATTTATTAACTAAACTTAAATTTATGCTCTTAATGAAACCAATGAAATATTAGTATTATAATATAACATAATCAGGTATTGCGATATTACCATATACTAATACGTAGAAGACATAAATAGAATACAATATAATATTACAATAAGACATAAAGCATGTATAGAACATAGTATAGAAAAATAAAAATAAAATACTATAATTTAGACATAAGACATATATAGAACATAGTATAGAAAAATAAAAATAAAATATTACAACTAAGACATAAACCATATCTAGAACATAGTATAGAAAAATAAAAATAAAATATTATAATTTAGACATCAGACATATACAGAACATAGTATAGAAAAATAAAAATAAAATATTACAACCAAGACATAATATATATATATATATATAGAAAAATAAATTAAAATATTACAATTTAGACATAAGGCATATATAGTACGTAGTATAAAAATAAAATAATATCATAAATTAAACATAGGGTATATAATAACATATAGAAACAATTTTGCAAAAAAAATGCGTAAAGACTAAGATTTTTGGTTAAATGTTAAAGGGCTTCTGGAAGACCAGGACTTAATTTATCTCTGTTAAGAATTTGTAAAATCTCATTTGTTTTTTCATTATGAATTAAAGAATAATAATAATCGTTATTATTATTATTATTATTAAATCTGTCTAATAATTAATTATATGGCTTTAATTATACCCTGGTGCAAAATACATTTTTTCTCATTTATCATTTATATAAAATAATAATAACTATTATTATTATTTGTGCTATTATTATTATTATGTTTTACTTTTATTATGAAGAATAATACTATTAGGAATTATAATACTATTAATACTATCCATATTATTAATATATTATCATTTATTCTGTTACTTGTTTTTATTATTGTAAATTTTATCAAAGGTATTAATGATAACTATTTGATATCAATCAATAATAATAATATATTTCGTTTCTATAATTTCCAATATCCTAAAATTACAAATTTGAAAGAAAATCTATTTAATAAAACAGTGAAATAATTGGTAACAATTTCCTGTGTATGTAAGATTTAAATTCTCTTTTATTTATATTATAATAATAAAAAACGTTTCTATTATTATTTAAATAATAAATATGTGTAATAACTAAAATTAAAAAAGGTGGATTATCTATTTTGTAAATTAATGTTATTGTGAAATAATTGCGATATTTCATTTATAAATATCCTGTTTGTATAAATTCAATTGTGTTTGAAATCTTTTTTAATTTGTAACATTTTCATGTAAATAATTTTTTTAATTCTAAAGATGAAAAGAAACATTCATTGTTTTAGTTAGTTGTTATTATTTTTTTGTTAGATTGAATAAAAAAACAATTTATGTTTTTAAGCTTTATGTTTGTGACAAACAAAAAATGATTACTCAATGTTTTTTATCTCACAAAAATTATTATTCTTTTGTGTGAATGGTTAAGGTATTTGTGAAAATTCTAACATGAATAAAAAAAAATCATCCATGTTCTGCTTGAAATAAGTATTATTTTATCAACAGTGCTTAAAAACTATAAAAAAAAATTAATGTTCTTTAATAAAAATAAGAAACTTTTCGGATGTCTATCTATACCTTAGAAGCATTATAGTCCCAATAATTACATATAATTTTTTCATATGGATCATAACAATGAAAATATAGGTTAAGTATGGGTAAATATAAATTATAATGTATGCAGAGTAAGAAAAAAAAGTTCACAGAAGGATCTTAAAATGTTTTTTCTATAACCCATAGTGACCAGACAATTTCAGATTGTAATAAGCTTGCCTTGCTTTGCCGTCATTGTTATAATATCCTACACTGCCAATACCTTGGGACTTAGACCAATGAAATGCTATACGGACAGAGGGGATGGAGAATACTTCCATCCTAACAAAGTTGACATTGATTCCCCTATCTGAGTTTATGGCGAGTGAGTCAAAAAACAAAAATGTTGTTTGCACTCAAAATGTGTTACGTTTTTCAACATATTTGAAGATTTTTTATCGAGTTTCCGTAAAGCAAACTGCCACATTACATGCGTTCGTTAATGGCTGCACTAGCAGCAGTTAACTGCTCCACTTTTGTATTTATCAACATAGTCCCCACTTTGCACAAAAGATTCATTTGTCTGAAAGTCAATCATTAATCACATCCTTTTGGTAAAACAATAAATGTAAACTTACTTGAACCAGTCCTTTGAAGTGCCAATAAATTATTAAAAGAGGTCAAGTCATAGTATAAAAAAGGAGAAAAAAAATTGAAAAAAGATGACATTGTGTATGGAATAGGACTGAATAAGATTACGAAAGGACACACGTACCCTATTAAATTTTAAACCACAAGTCAGAATTAGGGCTAGTGCCACTTCTCACGTAGACTTGCAATGATTGTAATTCACTTGATGAAAATATAGTAGAAACAAGACGTGTGAATACTTTAAAAAAAATGCATAATGTATGGAATAGGACTGGATATGGGTACATGACTATGGGAACCTAATAACTAATCCACCTAATCCACTAAGTTTTAAATGTAAACGCATGCAATGTGACCAAAGAGGAAAGTCTTATGTGTTGTGATTGCATCACAGTGTTTTTCCTTATCATATATCGGCTATAAACAAAGTATCATAAATAATATAAAACTATTTAATAAAAGAATTGGAAAGAATATTAATTAACAAATCTAGAGCTTGAAATACTTCCCTTAACTTTCTTCCTCTAAAGAAAAAACAGGAAAATGGAAAGAAAAAAGAACTGTGACCTCCCGAGGGATGTCCCCGACACCCACACTCTCCTCACCACTCCTGCCCCTTCCCTCATCGCAAGAGCCAAAGCAGAGGCAGCCACCCGCGATCTCGCCTAATGCCCCATGAAGTGGCCCTTCCCCATCAAGAAATTCTGCTTCTCCGAGAAGTACAAGAAATTCTGCTGCAGGGAGTCAAAATGTATCGCTTCTGACACCAGCAGCAGCGATGACAGTGTCAGTTCCTCTGATCTCGAATACCGAGGTAAGGATGCGTTCTTGAAATACCCGAATTATTCTTATGACGGCAAATGTAAGAAGAAAAAGAAGAGATGCAACATCAAAAAATGTGGCAAAAAAGACCCGAACTGTTCCGACGAAAGTTCATCTTCTGACATTGACGTCTGCAGAGAGATTGATGACTGGATGTTGAAGCGATTCGACATCATGGAAGAGCCACGAGAGTAAGACCTCTTCAAAAAGAACATTCCCTTAAAGGAGAAACGAGAAAAATAAAGACAAAAAGAGAGGGAGAAGAAATTACAAAAGAAAAAAGAGAAGGAATTAGAAAAGGAGCAAGAACGGTTGGAGAGGAAGAAAAAAAAGAAACTGCGGGAAAAGAAGAAAAAAGCTAATCAGACGCAATCGGCTGGATGTTAAGCTTGTTAATGAAGCTTTAATTCATAATAAAAAAATCAATTGAAAATAGTTTTCAAGTTTATTAATTCAAACGAGGATCAAATTATTTAATAAACACAATTTTTAGTATTATTTTAGTTTTTGTCAAGCCAAACTATTCAAGGCTAATTTATGCAAGTTTTGGCACAACTGATGTCAAATGAAAACAATGATCGCGCTTCTCAAAAAAATTACGCTGAAATACCTAAAAAAGTTAAAGGGAAAAAATAAATCCAGTATAAAGTTCAAAAGGCAATTTTTTGGTGTAGTTATCTTGCTTCAATAATAACAATAATTCTCCAGTTAAAACGTCAAAGTATATTTAAATTAGATTGTCCCTAAGTTTTGATTTCACTATAGATTATACACCAAGAGAATTATGCCTACAGTATACTATTTAAAGCTTTTCAAGTTTGTTTATTACTTTCAGAATTTGTTTTCCACTCTGCTTTAAAAAATCCGAAATTAGGTAAAATCAGTTCATCTGTATTTTATCTTGAATTAATTGTTCTTGGGACAGAATATTTTTCTTTGAAATTGGCGTCAAAACATATGATAGGAGTTCTGAAAAAACAACTCACACTTATCAGCGTAAGATGTTCATATAAATATAAATAAAATTATTATAATTCAAGTGAAAACATTCCAATCAAATCTCAATATAACAGAGTTCGCTCATATAACCACATGAAGACTGAAGTCTTACCCAACTGTACTGTACCATCGTCATGAGTTACATACTTTCAAAAAATTCTTCTTCTACTCACGGCTGATGGGATTAATGTTGGTATTTTGTTAAATCTTTAACATCTGAACAACTGCATTGTTAAAGATTAAAGTATATCACAATTAGTATTGAGAACAAACCTTGTTGCATGGGACGTACAGTACAATTTCCATCATTCATGCAAAAACGCTAAACCACTTTCTGGTATAACGCTTAACAACAAATAAATGTCTCAACTGAACTATACCAAAACCTTCTTAAGAATGTCTGACTATATACGCTCAATTCGCTCTATGTTAAAAATACATTTATTTATGTATTGCCACATATTTTTATGCTTGTTTTTTGTTGACTTATTTTAATGTACTTCTACACAGGCAAAGTGGATAGTTTCCGTAGTTTAACAACCAAATTTAACATAGCAACTGTTCATAGTTAAAGTGAATAAACATATTATAGTTTCTGATTGATGGTAGAGCTTATAAGTCTATTCAATTCCTTATATAGTTTGTGAAGTGAACTCTGAATGACTGAAAGCAGTATGTTTGCCCGCAAGACCCAAAAGAAAGGAAACTGACATTATGCATCACAATTCCCATATCAATGGCATGCTTCCTACCGCAACAAATTTCGCTCTTATTAAGTGCATTTAATGGTTTTATTCAACCATTAATTCGATCTTAATAATGATTTATAAAGCTATGGTAGTCATGGTAATTTATTGCCATGTTTCTTTCCTCAATTACCGCGAATTACCTTGGCCAAATTAACAGTTTGAATATTAATAAAGTTATTATAACAATTTGATACTTCACAAAAGCTTGTTACGTATTTAGATTAGTTGGGTGGTGGATACATATTTTTTTGGTTTGGTTAGGTATTGGGTTGTTAGGTAATGTTCATTTAATTGTTGTATATTCATTGTATTCATTATTATTATATTCTAGTGAACATTTTTATAGCACTTGCTTATATTAGGAAAAATTCGGTTGTTACAATAACTGTTATTGTATATGTTAATTTTAATTTTTTAGTGCTTAAAGCAATAATTATTCATGCTTTAAATGATTAATGGTATGAGTTCTTATAGTTTAATATTATTTTGTCATAAATTTACATCTATTTTGCTTCACTAAATAGTAAAACCTGTGTGAAGCAAAGAAAAGAAAGATTAGAAACAGGCAAACGTGTTAACTCTGTTTCAATGAGCTTCTCTCATTATCCAATTTTATTAAATTCTTGATAAAAAAAATCCTTAACTGTAGTAAAGCAATATTCCGTTACATACAAATATGGCGCGGTCACTATAGTGACCAATATGCAATATGGCTTTTTTCCTGTTGCAATATAGTTACAATTAGGCATTTGTGTTACTGGTCGTTTGTGAAAATACAATTTTACAAACTCAGAGACATTATTTTGTTATGGTCGCTATATACTCGTACAGTGACCCGTATGAAACAATGGTTTAAGTAGGGAGTTTTTGGGTTTCAATTTATACAAAGCTAAAACAGTACTACGGTTATACAGTATGTTTCAAAGCAAATGTGTCTATGTCTATCTGTATTGCTGCTATTGTTGTTTTTCTTGCAATATGTGTAGCAAATGTAAGAGTAAAACTAAATAATAGTCTTTATTTTAGTTCTTGAACATACAAGAAGCCTATAATAGCACAAATTGTCTAACTAGGGCATAAACTTACAAAGATCACATAATAAATCATAACCTATGATATTAAAAATTTTTTTTACATACATTTAAACTCATAATACAAAATCACAATAGTAGAAGTAGTAGTGACAATACTAATATTCCTACATACAAGTGTCATAAAGTGAACAAGATTGTCTTAAAAACACATTACAAACAAATCATAAAAACCAAGCAGGACTTTAAGAAAAAAATAACGAAGTGCAAAACAGGACCTTAAAAGCAAAGCATCCATTGAGGTCTAAATCGACGATATAAAGAACAACATCGCCGCAATTTACATAATTCCGGCGTTCCTCATTAATTTGGGCGGCTGCAGCGCCATAATTGCAAGGTGGCTAATCCCTTATAAAATATTTTCTTCGTAACCGGCCGCGATAAAATATCTTTCCTGTTAACTGATTCTATGGCGCCTAAACGGACAATAACTGTGTTGATGGAAGGCGTAAGATGCGATGTGCTTGCTTCATTCGTTTATTTGAGTCTGAAGTTTTAATATTTTTAATATTTTAATTTTTCATTCCTGGGAAATTTATTTCTTATATTCGTTTTCTTGGACTCAATTGTGGGGACGATTATTACTTCTTAACGTGTTTGGGATAGTTATGCTAGACAACTGAATTATCATATACGTATGAGATATATACACTACCCATATATAAAATAAAACTCAACATGTAACTGTACAGGTAAAATTGATAACACTCTATCGAATATTATAATAAAGGAAGGACAGTTTTAAGAAATTAAATTAAAACTCAACGATGAAACCGGAAAATTATATTACGTGAACTCATAACAAGTTTTCAGAATTTTCTTTCAAAATAATAATTTCAAAGGCGAGACAAACATTTTCAGGATTTATTTATCACTAGATTAAAAAACTGTATGGATGAACAATAGAAACAGCAAAAGGAAAAGTCCAAAAAAAATTAAACCGAAAATATTCGGTGATGTTCTGATGTATAGTTTTAAATTGTTTTAATATGTATTGTAAAATTTTAAGATTATTTTAATATTTATCTTAAAATTTAAACAAATTAAGCCTGTTTCTGTTTTATATTAAACTAATTAAATAACTTAAATGAGACTATTATATCTTAGGGGATAATTTATATAATATAAAAATATAACATTCATATAAATGATATGCATTAAAAGCAATGCCTGTATTTTGAAAAAAAAAGGTTTCCAATTTGTGTAATTATTGAACAAGACTATCAATTATACAACTCACCTCTTTCATTTGTTTCAAATAAACTCTTCAAATAAAACTCTTGGTTAACCATGAATTTGATGAAAAAGTCCCTAAATGGTTATTTTTTAAGAAATAACAATTTTAGGCAAAAAAATCCTTAAGGCATTTCACCTTAAAATATTCAGCTCTTTCATTTGTTTTAAATAAACTTTTTTCTAAACCTTCAAATAAAAATCGCAGTTACCCATGAATTTGATGATAAACTCCCGTATAAAAGATATTTTTAATAATAAAATACAGTTTTCATGAGAAAATCATGCTCTTATTTTCATTTAAGCATACTTTTCTGTAAAATTATTTTTAAAAAAAATGGCAACGTTTAGATAGAGTCCACAAATCATCCGCGGCCTCAACAATTGATAACTGGTTTACCATAAAATTAACTAATTTATATAACTTCACATTAAGTACTCACAATTAATTTGAAATTGTTTGATACTTTTTATTGTATAAGAAATGAAAAAAAATCAAACATTTCAAGTTTCAAATAAAATTAGAAAAATAATGAAACATAAATCAGATTAAATCGTTTATAAATTACAATTACTTAATCCAAATTTAATATTAAGTT
The DNA here is from genome assembly GCA_031471125.1 of Archaeomysis grebnitzkii. Lineage (NCBI taxonomy): Eukaryota > Metazoa > Arthropoda > Malacostraca > Mysida > Mysidae > Archaeomysis > Archaeomysis grebnitzkii. The sequence continues at coordinate 3,094 of JARUHE010313639.1, read as the reverse complement.
GCAAGAACCAATATAAAATATTTTATCTAAAAATTATTATTATGAGCGAAAATAAATACGAAAAATCGGAGGACATTCCCATTAATTTGGGACGCTTGACACTTTCTCAGAATTATTTGGATTAGCCAACGAGTTTACATGATTTTATATTTCTTAATAAAATCATAAAATTTTATAAACTTGAGCATCTTTGTTATTTATTTCACCTCATTTTGGATCCGTAATAAACGTCGTTTACTGTGATGGAAATCTAATAGGTTTTAAGGGAATGCAGTTCGTCTGGTTCAGGTTTTACATACGTCGATGTAAGTTGGTGAATTTGTATGTCTAAATAAAGTACATTGCCAGCTCATAGAAAGTTTAATCTTAAGCAAACTAATTAGCTAACTCCTCATAACCAAAGCCGTTCAGATGGCTAGCAATAGTACCAATACTAATTAAACCTCTTATATACAGTATGTGATTTAAGGTGTACAAAGTAATATTATCTACCACGCTTTGTACATTGAATACTTGTATACATCAAGGCAGTACAAAATGAAACATACTTCCAAAAATTTAAAAACAAAAAGACCTATTTTAAAATTGTATATACTAAGATATGCAATGTAAACTAATGTAGCTTATACAATATTAGTGTAACCTTATAAATCATGCTTTTGTTTAACAATAAACAAGCAGCCGTATCTTGAGCATTCTGTGAAATAGATTAAATTAGTTATTGGGTACTGTACCTTCAATAATTCTGCATTACAAAAGTCCAAACTTTATGAAATAATTGCATATAATACTACTTCAGTTCATCAATTTGCTATAATTTATAGTAATACCTTCTGAATATATATAGTAAACTATGATCATGTTTTTATGTTCTAAATTAACTATCTTTTTTATAAGATTTGAATATTCTATGTTATGATTAAATTTACAACACTATCTGAAAAACAAAAAATGTATTACTCTAAAAAATATAATTGTTTTCCTTTAGTATGTAATCTTTGTACAGAATTAAACCTATTTTTTAATAATAACTATTCGACACGAAAACTTTAGTTACAATTTTTAATAGATTTTTGTTTTCATATTTCGTAACACAAAAAATTATGCTCCAAGGCCTTAATGATCCTCTGTTTTGAACATGTTATATATTAAAAATCTTAGTTGCCATTATCTTTTTGTAATGAGATCTACTTCATTTAGCAAAGGATGGCAGATTTCCTTTAATATTTAAAACATATGATTAGTATATAATAATCTACGCTGTTGAATTGTCCCATGTGATATACGGAAATTCAGAAATATGTTGATAATTAATTATTAAGTTTATCTTAATTATTACTTATAATATAAATGTAAATGGCAAACAAAAAACGATGACAAAATTGTTTGAAAGGATGTGCGAAAAAATAGTTGTTAATTTGGATAACCAACAGTAATAATTATCATATAACAACTAACAAACTAAATATATGTTCCTTTGCTACAAATAGAAAAGTATTTTACCATTCATTAAAACAAATTATAAATAATAAAAATAATAACATTAATACATAAAGCTTTAAAATTCTCTTTGTTGATAAAACATTAAATTATAATCACACAAAAATGTCACAAAAGACAAAAAACAGAAACTGTACCCAGTTGTCACAAATAATTACAAGTTGGAACATAAAATTTGTATTATCTCGTTTTTACAGAAAACAAAATTCAGTCATAATTGTATATCGCGAATATATTGTTATGTATTTAAACTAAGTTTAATTATATTAGTTGAATCAGGTCTTAATAACCGATGTAGAGGGAGGGTTGGTTTACAGACCTGTATTTAGTTTCAATTCGGTCGTAGTAATGAAACCAATTCGTCGTTACAGAGGATGGAAACGACACTTTTTGCCCATGCTTTGTTTTGCCAATCTGTCACAAGATCAACAAATGGGATGTGAACCTTGCATGCAATCAATTTGTTTGCTTGTTTAATTGCTTGTTTGTTTGTTCGTTTGTGTGATTAGTTGTGTGATTGTTTGTTCCATTGTAGGTTTGCTTGTTTTTTCCTGTTGGTCAGTGTATTTATTTTGTTGATTGTTTAATTAATTGCTAGCGTGTTTGTTGAAATTTGACATTGCTTATAACACATCGCAGACACTGTCTTACTTAGTCATTATAATACAGATGAAAACCAATATTCTTCTCAATATTTTTTCTGAATATGAATTTCATTATTACCTAAAACAATATTCTTCTACATTACATTTTTAGCACCTTTCTTTCAATGTGGTTCTTTCATTAAGGTCACAGTTTCATATTACTTACACAAAAATATCTGGCAATCCGGTTGGCACCAAACCGTAACGAAACTTGATTCATAACTACTCAATTTTAAGAGTTTTTATCGGATAAATATTGATCAAACATAGTTTTATTGATTTACTAATTTTAAATTTGTTTCAATAACATAAAACTGTATATTTTAACTAAATTTTTACTGAGAAGACATTTATTTCTTATGGGGTAGTACCCTGAAAAAGAATTGATGATGATGATGAACGAATATTTAACTGATATCAACCAACCTGCTAGCAAATATAGCATTAAATTTATATAAGCTAATATATATAACGTTTAAATGAATATTCAAAACGACTAAATTCTTAGATTGGTAGATTATTTTGTAATCTACCTATCAGTGGATAAAAATGACCATTATACCAACATTAACTCACATATTTTTACAGTGCAGTGTGTTCAACTAATAAATAAAAATTACAAACACAGTTTCAGAGTGCTTCAAAGTAGAGAAGAAATTAGTTTCAAGCAATCCAAACGAGTTATATAAAACATTTAATTACAATGTTTAATACTAGAAAAAAATAAATATATTTTTTTTTTGAAAAGTAAAAATTGCTAATAATAGTTTATTAATAATAATAATAATACTAATAGTTTATTAATCATATATAACTATTTAAAAGGGATCAAAAAAGGTTAGAATGAATTGTTATTGTTCAATAAGCAAAATTTTGTTTTGTGTGAAAATGTGGAAATATCATACGTAGGTTATTGTTTTGAATAATTATATACATTTATATGCATTATA
>JARUHE010313628.1:0-11863 GCA_031471125.1 Archaeomysis grebnitzkii | reverse complement strand
TTAACATTGTTGCTGAAAACTATTTATTCAGTTTTTTAAACTATACTTTACGGTTTGTGTTATAAAATAAAATTAACAAAATTAAAAATTTCTAAATACAAATAATAATAATAGTTATATATTTCATGTACCCGGTCTAATTGATTCTTGGCCGATTTGTGCCCACATATCAAGCTTAATTTGCTACCCACATCAAGCGATGTGTACCCTGATCATAAGCAACCAACATATGGATCGTCCCGCAAGCCGTGGTATGCTTAGCATATGAGATTTTAAAGGAATACATCCACGTTCAAACTCCAATTAATAATTTTTAATCTTCAGCCGGACTTCGTAACCGCCATCATCTCCCATTAACAATTATAATACCATACTTAAGTTAGATATATATGTAATCTAATTAGTTTACAGAAAAAAAACGAATATTAGATTTAATTTTATGTTTCGTGAAAATACTCAAAATAAAAACATAAAAATAAAAACGAAAATCCTTTCTTTATTTTTCTACAAAACTCGTTTTATAGAATAATTCTACAATGCTAAAACAAATTAGGTTTACCCATTTTAGGAAACTCCACATAAATCCCCATTTGGCTTTATTTAAGTTAAGATCCGCATTATTTTTCGGAGGAAGTTCCAATTTTTTAGCAGCTCAAGTCTTATGAGATACTGTTCACATTTCTTTGGGATGCCTTTGTACTTTTTGACCCCGACATGCAATCATTTCGTATTTGGTTAATACTAACGCTATGCTTTGTTAATGTGTTTTAAGTATTTTTTTTTATTTTGCTTCAATATTGGAGAATATTTTTATGTTAAAATCATAGTTTTGCTCTTTAGACTTTAAATCAACATTTGGTTAATCAATCAGCACTTGTATGCCTGCAAGCAACAGGAGGATGCAAAAGTACAGCTCAAGAAAATATTACATAATTATACATAATCATACATAACCATATACAATCATACATAATCATATATATAATCAGATGATAAAAACACTGCTGAAATGAAGTGATACATTTGTATTGTTTGACTTAGTGGTTTGTTAGCATGTATACTTCCCAACTTTAAAAATGTTTTTGCATTGGATAAAAATCTTGAATAAAATTACTAAAAGAAGTAAAATACAAACATGTAAAATGTATCCACTTAAGATCAATGGTATTTAAGACTTAGCATTCCAAAAAAAATCTGTAAATGTTTGATAGATTTCATTTTAACGTTTCAGTTTATATTTATATTACATTATAAGCCATCTATTATAATATTTTGTTATGTTCCAATTACTCTTCTTTGTCATATCATTTACACCATAATGAGAACCAGGTATTTGCTCTATCACTCAACCTACTACCCCAAATTATCTCGAAAAAATAGTGTTTTTCACATTTTTATCACATACCCGTAGAAATGGGATTGATTCAGGATCTTTATGAACTTAATAAATATTTAATTAATAAAATGTTTTAAAGTGCCTTATAAAATAATTCACCAAACATTAAACAATTCTAGAACTAACCTGGCAGGCTTGGTATGAAGGTTTGTTATAAGGTACTTACGACCCATTTTTTTTTTATAAATTCAATACGAATGTTTATCACAAAACTTAATGCATATGTTCGTTATAAAGTACATACGTGAAACAGTTGAAAAAAATCTTCATATACAAGTTTGTACGCGCCCCTTCAGCGAACTAATTTTCTAGAGGGCGTTTTAGGTTTGCAAACGCTCGCTGTGGGGGGGGGGGAGTAAATCAATTATGTCAGTATACTTTTTACTAAAATCAATTGTTTCAGTACAATTGTTCCAAGATCGATTGTGTTGATACAATTGTTACTAAAATCAATTGTGTTGGTATATTTTTTACTAAATCAATTGTGTTGGTATAATTTTTACTAAATCAATTGTGTCGTTATAATTTTAACTAAAATCACAATTGTGTTGGTATAATTTTTACTAAAACCAATAATGTCATTATAATTTTTCTTACAGCAGTTGTGTTAGTATGCTTTTTACTAAAATCAATTGTGTTAGTATAATTTTTCCTAAAATCGATTGTTTCAATACAATTGTTACTAAAAGCAATTGTGTCGGTATTTTTTTTACTAAAATCAATATTGTGTCGGTATATTTTTACTAAAATCAATATTGTGTCGGTATATTTTTTACTAAAATCAATATTGTGTCGGTATAATTTTTACTAAAATTAATATTGTGTTGGTATAATTTTTACTAAATACAATTGTGTCACTATAATTTTACTTACAGCAATTGTGGTAATGCCTGATCTCAACCGACTTTTTTTCGAATTAAATTCATTTTTTAACTCAAAACGTATCACAAGTGTTCATATCGTATCGTGACTGGTTAAAAACCCATCCATATTTTTCTTCAACGTTGATTCAATGTAAATCGTATCACATTGACAAGGAATTGTTTTTGTTTTAACATTTAGGCTATTATATAAATAAGAACTTTAAATAACAAAATAATGTAGGCTATGCCACCCTACACCGACAGCGTAGATTGATCATAATATCATTCTAGGCTACATATATTTTGATAACAAATACATTTATTAATATGTTTAATTTCATTAATTTCAAATTTCATTTGAATAAAAAACTGTTTCAGTTAGAACATTGGCGATCCAGTAGATCGACACTTGAGTTTCTGATGTGTAAAAGTGTGTGCGTGCGCGTAAGTGTTAACACTTTTGCATCAAAGATTCTTTATTTGAAATAATTACAAAGAATCAAGTTTATAAATCCAAAAAAAAAGGTTGATAGCCCAAGACACAAGTGTTTAAAAACAACGATAGATACTATATTTTTCTATATGTTGCCAAAAACAGAATTCAAGAATAAAATAAACTTTTACCTGAAATTTTCGTACTTTTTTAGTAACCTACGTGGCTTTGCTACATCTCAAATTTTGTTTTTGTTTTTTGAATAAAAAACTTTTTTGACTCCCTGTTTATAAATATCTATAAAAACGGTGACATTGATTAATACTAAAATGTACTGAAATTATAGCGAGTAATCATATGTTTTTAACTCGTGATACGGTTTGAATTCAACGTTTTTCTTAAAACACGTAGAAAAGACGCAATTGAATTCAGAAAAAAGTCAGTTGAAATCACGGGTTTAGTATATTTTTTACTAAAATTGATTATGTTAGTACAATTTTTCCTAAGATTGTGTCAATACAATTGTTACTAAAATCAATTGTGTCGGTATAATTTTTACTAAATCAGGTGGGTCGGTATAATTTTACTAAAATCAATTGTATCGGTATAATTTTTACTGAATCAATTGTGTCGGTATAATTTTTACCAAAATCAGTTGTGTCGGTATAATTTTACTAAAATCAATTGTATCGGTATAATTTTTACTAAATCAATTGTGTCGGTATAATTTTGCTAAAATCAATTGTGTTGATAAAATTCTTACTAAATAAATTGTGTAGGTATATTTTTGCTAAAACCAATAGTATCACTATAATATTTTTCAAGTTAGGCGTTTTTGCCAATACATGTAAATTCAAGAAGTTCATGTTTGTTTTGTGTTTCATTTTTATTTATTATTTGTCAACAAACTATAACCATATATGGTTTATATTTTATGTTGTTATTACAAGAAGCCCTCATCAACAAATGGTAGGCTATAAATAAAAAATGTTGGCTATAGATATAAACTATACTATAACTCATACAGTAAAACGTTTTAATTATAAATGTGAATCATACAGTAACAGAAAAAACTCAAATATAAGTATTTAATGAAAATGTTTTATCTTTGTTTCATTTTTTGATGTATCATGATTTATGATTTAATTTATATTTTGTTATATAAAGAAAGACCCTGCCTATATAATGATATATGATTTAATTTATATTTTGTTATATAAAGAAAGACCCTGCCTATATAATGATATATGATTTAATTTATATTTTGCTATATAAAGAAAGACCCTGCCTATGTAATGATATAACTCTTAACAATGCTAGCTCAACTATGACATTTATATAGCTTAAGATAAGGAATTGTTATTACGGAATGTAGCACCAATGGATGGTATTTATTGTTTGTTGATTATTAATGAAATTTGCAAAATCATATTTATTTTCTACTGTGTATTCATTTTCTTGATCTTTGGTCAATAAAAGGAGTATAAATTTAGATAAAATAAGATGACACACAAGTTTTTGTAATTATTGAACGGATGGCAAGTTTTATGTGTGTACCTTTGGTGATCCATAGATCCGATCGTGATATTAATTTGAAAGTTTATATCTATTAATATGTATTTGGGTATAAGGATGCACAAAAGTATGTTTGTTTAAGATATAAGTTTATTTGTATTATTTTTATTCCGAAACGGCTAAAACAGCCGTGCTTTCAATAAATATTTTAGCATGTAATTAAAATTTCTAGATTGTCAAAAGAATGATATATAAAATAAAAACTAACTCAATTCTAGAAATTGAATCAAACACAGTAATTATTGGAACACATACCATATAAATGAACAAATACTGAAACCAATAAATTCAATTAAATCACATTCGAATTTTGACTGACGACGGTTAATATTTTGTTCAGTATAATGTAAATCCAAAGTAATTTTGCACAACTAGTTCAGTAAACATAAGACCATATTGACTTATTTAAATAAAATATGTTCTTAGCTATTGTTTATATATTTGTGAGTAAGAACAAATAACAGAATTTTAACAAATACCATCTATTTATATGTAATTGAACATGGTATGAAAATACAAGAATTTGCCAAAACAATTTTAGCTATTGCTTTTATTTTTTGTTTTTCAGACAGTTTTGACTAAGGCTGTATAAGTATATATATCTAAAATACATATATAACAAACTATATGAATTTATTTAAAATTCAACATGTACATGTATGGGTAATAATAGGAAATGAAGAATGATACAGTAATACATTTAGGTAATAATAAGTATGCTATGATAAGACTAACAGCAAAATGTATGGTTCCATAAACGAAATAAAATCAACATAAGCTGTCATAGGATTAAACGAATCTCACTACGCAATATCATAAGAAATATATAATTATTAAATGCAATTTAATCTAATAATTAAATCATTTAATTTCAACGAGTCACCCAATTTATGAATGAGTTTCATGCTATTAAATATTTAACATTTGTTTGCTTCTACAACTTAATTTTTTTTCTGAAAATTATTCTATTTTTTTGCTTGCTTTGCTTCACTAACATTTTGTTATATGTATTGTTTTGATTTAAGGTAGTACTAATGCAAGCTATGACTTAGGACATGAATAGACAAATAAAACACTAAAAGTATATTAAACTGAAATGTGCAATGTATATAATGTATATATATAAACTTAACAAAAAAAGAAAGTAAAACTGTGAACCAAAATAATTATTTTATAAAACAATCTTAAATATTTTAATCTAAAGTTTGAAAATAAAAATGCTGAGTAATTATGAACTTGAAATTTAATGATAATTACTAAATTTATGGCTTAAAAACATCAATTAGCATTTTTCGTAATTTTGGGCTAATTTTAATCATTTTTAATCTGTGATTAAAGTCGAATTCCATTAATTATTTCATGAGTTAACCTCGTCGCTACTCAGCTATTTTAAAAATAGTTTCATGTTTCAGTGTTTTTTTTTATACTTTTCTTTCATTTACCTGATTAAGATGCCATATACGTTTGATTAATGGCTTAAATTTTTCTTTTTCTTAATTCAGCTTAGATTATTGTACAGTCAAGTTTTTGCTTCTATAGCCATACAATGAGAAAAGAGGTTTACCTAATTGAAAGCCTCAATTAAAAATACTAATAACGTTATATGATTAAGAATGTAATTATAATGGGGAAAACTGCATTACTGGATTATTAATACTATTTGATTGTTAGTACTAATGATTTTTTTCAGTAATACTACTAAAATGTATTACTTATATGAAATTGTTTATCATGAGTTCACAATGAGATTATGATAATTATTCGGATTATACTAATTTTATTATTCCATTTAATTAATGATTTAATTAATAAATTGCTAACATTAAAAAATTAAGTTACTATTGATGTTGTATTATCATTGTTGTTGTTGTTATTATAATGTTATTGTTATTATCATTGTGATTGCATTGTCTGAACTGTTACCATCTTATTTTAATTGTTATTAATTAATTATTTAAGGGTTTATTTTATGTTATTATTTTGTATTATACTTGTTAGTGTTATTAAATTATACCGTTTATATTATTAGTGTAATTACTATTATTTTCATTAGTATTGATTTCATTATTATTTTGTTAATATTCTTATTCTTATTATTATTAAAATAACCTTTATTATTATAAGTTATACTAATATAATTATCAGTATTATCATTATTAATAAAACTATTATCATTATTATTATTGATAGAATTATTAATATTGTTTATATTATTATTATTATTTTATTATTATCTTTCTTATTATAATAATGGTTATGTTATATACGGCTAAAAGTATGTAATTATCTTTCAAAGTTCCATTGTTCTTTACAACATTATATATAAACATTTTAATTTGTTTTTATTATTTAACATTTATTCCACTATGAAACATTTTTAAATAATGTAATATTGTTAATCACGTCTAGTATGTTTTGTATTGGTTATAGCATAGATAAAAGAACCATAGAGAGTCAACTGAAGAATTTCCAATGATTTTATGGGTCGAGAGTTGCCAGATACTTCGACCAAAAAAGTGCCAGTTGTTTTAATATAATTAGACTAACAATATTTATCTATGTGATTTCAATGTATTTTTCTTTTTTCTTGGGATAAATTTTTCTTTTGTTAAATCTTTTAATACTTATATTTTAAATATTATTTATTGTATAAAACTTATATATAATGACGCATAAAACTTCTTATACAAGTCCAAACTTATTATGAAAATTCAATGGTGCATCTATTGTTCTTGTATATATGGTTAAACCATACCATAGATTGATCTATGTTTAAGCTTTCATTTGTGTAACTTATGTACGTTTTGCTTTTGTTTTAAAGAATCATGTTTATGTTTGTTGCTTTTTGTTGAAAAAACATTTTAGAAAGATCTCACAAGATCTTGTAGAATGCCGCAAAATCTGGGAAAATCTCACAAGGTCTTGCGAGATCTTACACTGTGTGGCCGCCCCCAACGGGTCTATCCTATACCGACCCAGCTTGGTCCGTCTCACCTACATTTCTTGAAAAATACTGTTCCCTCACTCAATATAAATTCATTTTGATGACTAGATCATTTCTCACTATTACCATTTTGTTCAAGCAAATAACGCCTTTTTAATATACTAACTTAATGGTAAGTTTTGTTTTATAACAATATTTCTCAATTGTAACATTATTGAAAATTTAAGTTGTATGTCAATTGTGTTTCAATATTTGAATGAACTCTGTAATTATGTTGTTTTTATTTAAAGAAATGAGAAAATATGTATTTTAAAAAGATAAGAAATACAAACTAAAACGAAAAAACAATCATAAATCAAAAAATAATATTACGTGCATTCCAAAAAAGATAGAAAATATCGTTGTTTTAAATGGATAAACTAATGGAAAGCACAATTAGCTCGGCTGATACAAATCAAGATGATAATTGCTTTCATCAGTCGTAACGAGAACAATTTTTCATGGATGAAAAATATAAAAAACATTTTTTATCTACATAATATGAAATTGTTTTTTGTTGTGTATTGTCTTTTTAGTTGTTTTCATCAAATATTGTTTTTGTGAACTGCTGTGTCGTTGAGATTTATGGATTTGAGTAAATGTTAAATGGTGTGAAAACCGAATATTGATTATGATAATTAAATTATAATGATTAATGATTATAATAGTTAATGACCATAGTGTAATGATTATAATTGTTAAACATTATGATGATTGGTGATTGTTATTTTTTAAAGATTAAAATTATAAAAAGTTATTGTTATTATTATTATAAATACTGATAATTATAAGTATTAATTATTAAAATTATTTTTGTTTATAATTGTAATCAGTAATCATTATAATAATTAAGTTTATTTCATTATCCGTTGTCTGCAAGGCTGGCATATGGTATCATCACCTCATTGCATCACCGAGTTATGGCGACGAAACAAATAATTTATCAGAAATTCAGTTACCGTCTCCTGGATCAATACCTTCACATTATTATAACGTTTTGAAAACCGTAACCTAAGTTTTTTTGTTAATCATTCCTATAATTTTAAATTAATATGATATTTACCGTACCATATTTCAGTTTTGGTTGTCTAAGATTGCGAATAAACGGTATTAATTATCTTTAATCTTTCACACATTATTAAATTAATTTTACTGAATTAAGATTTTCATTTGCACTGCCTAATGTGGTTCATAGAATTTTATATCAGTGAAACAATAACAATGATTGATATTAACAATACGAAGAAAAATAAATGTAAAAAGAAGAGGAGTAAAAATTGTAATAATTTTAACAGCAACAACAATAATAACAATAATAATAATAATACTAATATAAACAATAATAATAACACTAATTAATAATAAAACTAATACCAATAATAACAATAACAACAACAATAATATTTATTTGCAGAAGAGATTGAACTGCGGTCGTGGAAGGACGTGCCAGCGGGTTAGCCAAGGCTCCTCTCCGTAGATTTCCTCCAACACGATTGACCCCGCATAATCTCTCCTTGTAAGATTATTTTTCGGGGAGTTCCTCATTATAGGATTTCACGTCCTTGACTTCCTCCCCATGTTGTACCTTAGTGCTGGAGTCACTCCTGCAGATGCCAGCCCGTAAGATTCCGCCCAGCAGGGTTCTTCTCCAAAGAGTTTAGAACATTACCTCATGCCCCTACACCCTCGGTAGGCGTTGTGTATTCACCTGGAGAAAGTGGATTTTCCTTGGTGTCGTTTTTCTGTTTGTGGACGGAATGAGCATCTCAGCTCCAGGGTGTTCGACAGATCCACCACCAACAACAACATAATGTTTATTTCATAAAAAAAAGTATTACCAGCATTGTTTTACATATAACGATTATAAACCGAATACAAATATTTCTAGCATATCATATTCAATTTAAATATAGTATATGAAATAAGAGAACTTATCGAAAATTTAAGACTGTATTAGCTTTGCTGCTAACACCGTAATAAATTCGTATTGATCTTTTTAATTATCTACTATGAATTTATTGAATCTTATGTTATGTTTATGAGGTGCTATATATGTAAAGAAAATATTATGGTTCTATTTTTATGATTTATGTTATAAATATTTGTTATTTTTGTGTATGCTTTAGTTAGCGAATTTTGAGCTGTTATAGATTTTTTGTATTATAAAAGAATAAAAAGCCCTAAAACTCTGAAACCTGTTTTATTATTATACTTGAGGATATGTAAAAAATATTCAAATCTAATAAAGTGTAAATTATGTAAATATATTTCAAAATTAAACTTCTCCCAAAATGTTCAAACCATGTTAAAGATAAACATTTTTTTATTTTCCAATCTCTAAGAGATTCTTGTCATTTGTTGTATCTTTATTCTTTTTCAATTTTGATAACAATAATTAAAATAATAATAACCTAATTATAATAATAATCAAAATAGTAATAAAATAATTATAATAATATTTAAAATAATAATAACCTAACTATAATAATAATCAAAACAATAATAACATAATTATAATAATACAATAATAGTAATACAAAATAACGGTTTGTTTCAATAGCCGTTACAATAAACACAGTAGGTTTGTATCCATCAGTTAAGTAAACAGCAAAATGTTTTTTAGGTTTTTCCTAACTTATATTTAGGAGTCGCAGCAGCGGATCTTTTCTCTCCACATAGAAAAATATTTTGCCATATGTTTATTTTTCCTCATTTCGATATTTTATTTTTGTAATTGTAATTGTTGTAATTGGCGAGCTCATAAGCTTAGCGCAATGCAGGATTATAGTGCAATAAAATTAATAATAGGATGTCGGCAATTATAAAACTGTCGGTAATTGTGCAGTGCTCATACATGGTATGTATTCTCTTCACGCATCTGTGTTATCTCAATGTTGCTTTAGTTTTTCCTCATACAGTCATACGTTAAAGCTTAGAATGAAGGAATTTGAGGATTTTGTGTGAATTTGTCTTCAAAATATAAAGTTATATTCTTCAACCATCGCAATAGTTTGAATATTATGAAGAGCATTTGGCGAGACAATATTCTTAATGACCCACTTACGTTCGTCATTTTGCTATAATTACAAATTTCAATTACCTTCTTCCTAATTGTCATTATACTGTCCTAATATGGTTTTATGCAAGTAAACATTTTATTATCATATATTACTTAATCATTATAAGTTGAAGCTAAAAATAATGATTTATTCACATAGTTAAACAGAGTTGGCCATATTCTTACGACAGAAGCAGCGCGAGATATCAGAAAGAATGAACTAATTTACATAACATCCGCAAAAGGTAACTTGTTATGTTGAGTTGAATAGTAAATTTCAGTTTTGAGGTTTCTTCGAATGATTGTTTTCACTTTTGTAATTTACTTTCATTTTCATCTAAGACGAAGATGTCTTCGATGTACCAGCAGCAAACTGTTGGGTTTTCACAGAAAATAGAGTTTTCAGTAACTTTTGCGTCTTGCATAATCAGAATAGTCTAGCTCCTGTTCATAAGATTTGTTATATCTCTCTTGTATTTAGCCTCCACAGTTTGTGAGCAAATTAGCAAAAACACACTCATTATTATTGTAACAATAATGATAATAACATCTAAACTTAATAAAAAGCATGAAACAGTAACTTATTAAAATCTAGATCGCCAATATTTTTGTAAATATCTTAAACACATTGTATTATAAAGCTTAAAGTCTTGTCCGTCGATCTTATTGAAAAAAACTAATACGAGAAAAATAAAAATGATATATATATAGAATAACTCGAAGCTTCTTTGAATATATATAAATATGATTACATATACATATACATTTATAATTATATATATATAATTTGTTTATATATATAATATATGTTTAAACATGTATGAAATTTGTATTATTAATATATGTGAATTCTCACTAAATATTTGCATTTAAATTGGATTTGTTAGTGTTGTGTTCATATGATTAAAATTTTCAAATAAATTAGCTTATCGATCTTGAATAATTTATTACTGGTGACATATCTCGTTTCGTTTCGTATATTAAATCGTTCATTAACTATGATATTATCTTCTTTAATGATGATGTCATAATTAATGATGATGTCATCAATAATGTATCCATTTCATCATAGTTTTTATCATCATTAACAGTTATTTGTCAATGATATTATTTTTCTTCATTAATTGACATCAATCATTACAAAAATAATTATAAAACCATTTTTACAAATGTGTAAATCAGCTAACAAAATTAAAGAATCAATACATTAAAAAACATAATTTATATTATAATTCATGGGTATTTTTTTTTCGTCGGACATTTGCTAACGACATAGTACTGAATAGTCTTTCACTTCCAAGTGTTCTAATCCATGCGAGAGAAAACGTCAAAATGAATTCATAGACAGCAACGCATAAGGTAATAAAGCTAACTGGATTTCAGGCAAGAACACGACTAACACAATAGACTGTGGATGACATGCATCTGAAGGTAGTAAATCAAAATTAATGTCAACTTAACTCGTTTATGTATTCAGTGACTCCCATTTCACAGTATTATGTATTAGAATCAGTAGTGTTTGCTGTCCATTTTGGATAAATGTGCGAGTCATATT
>JARUHE010313617.1:0-11863 GCA_031471125.1 Archaeomysis grebnitzkii | reverse complement strand
TTCAGATACTTTTCATATGTACTTCATTTCCGATCCATTGATGCATAAATAAAAAAAATATTTTGTTGAAAACTTTGTCAGGTTGAGGAGATTCCAAATGTTTTGTTATTGAGATCTTCTTACCCTTGAACGAAACAATTCACAAAATACAACCTTGTTGATGATTAAAAAATGTTTAAAATATAGTAACAATGCCTGAACTCTCTTCCTCACATAAAAGTGGAGAAAATTTAGGCACTCAGGGTTGCAGTTCGGCATGTCTGGCTGGCTCTTTGCTCAGCTGCGTGTGATTAACCAATGAGCAAACCTGCCTTAACTTCATATCAATTCTAAAAGCATAAACTGTAGTCCCTATCAGTGTTATTTAAGGCGCATTAGTTAGCGGAACATGCTATAGAAGTTAGGGTGTACTTGATTAAGAAGTGATCAAAGAATAAGTCAGCAGGATAGACTCATACCCTTGGGTTGATCAATGTATATTAAAGCTTTGTAATAATTAGTCAGTTAAACAATGAAACTTTAAAGTAAATTTTTTTAGTATAATTGCTCCCTTAAATTAAATTCCTTTGCCTCTCTCCCTATTCCCAGAACTATTACCTTTGGTAAATCAAAGCTTAGATGCAGGTACCAGTAATACCAAAACCATCATCTTTTGTTTTGTTCCATGGAGTTTTGGGGTAGCATTTTCTCTTAAGACCTGTTAGCTTCATTCACCCAATTCATATCCCCAGATTTCTATTTATGTGGGGACCTAAAAATACCTGCTAATGGGGAAGTTTCTGTGGAGACTGCTTATTGGGTCCATTCAAATTAACCAGGAAAATAAATAGATTGGTCTTCTCAGTGTAGGTCAGTTTTCCCTATGCCCTACCTAATGTTTTGACCAGATCACCTGTTGATACCAGGAGCCATGACCCTATCTTCCAAACTAGGCAACAGCAAAATACCACATCGCTGAAATTGACAAGATATTCGGAAATGCAACAACCACGGCATGAAAGACCTCTATGAAGGAGTTCCAGCAAAGTGTATGTAGAGCATTGCTGTTGATTGACTTCTTGGAACATTGCCTACAAGTTATGGGGCCATGGGTTGGGAGGTTATCAGATAGGGAGATCAGAGTCGAACAGTCTTGTCGGAATCAGAGGTGAGGGTGCAAGATCCAGGTTCCTTGTCAGATCGGCAGGGAACTGATCAGTAACTCCTTGATTCTTGCTTCCACCTGGTTCCGTATGTGCTGCCTGGTGATATTCTCTGATAGCATAGAAGCTGTCATCAATGTTCATCAAATGATGTAGTCCTGTCGCAAGCTGTTCATCCTAAAGGGTAAGTTGGGGACCTGACTCCTGCCATGATGGTGAGTTGCCAGTGTTTACATCTCAAAGGTATAGTTGTACTATCAGAGACCAAAGAGTCTGGCAGTTGTCAAGATCTAACAATGACTTCTGCATAGCTGCAGTAAGATGTTGCACAACTAGAGTTGCAACTCAAAAAAAACAAGCTAAATATGTATGTTACATTGATTTTAAATTGCTGGTTTGGTTAATACTCATGAGCTACTGAATATACAATGTAATGATTCTGATGCTTGTATTTATATAATTAAACATGATGTTGCAAACATTTTTGATAAATAAACAATATATATCGTAAAGGTGAAATATATATTGAATTGTATTTTTACATTATTTTTACTAATATATTGATAACACAGGATAAGGAACAGCAAAGGTAAATTTAAATAGCTTAATACTAGCCAAACCAAACTATGTGTTTATATGATTAAAAATATAATAATCTACTTGATAAATTCTACACAACTAAATTAATTCAGTATTATAATGTATAACATCATATTTAGTTGATATATTAGTACCTTATTGATAATTACTAAATTATAAAAAAATATAAATTATTTATTTATTTCAATAAAATATGATTTTTAATTAGATAAATAAAATGAAATAAATCAAATGTTATTGAATTAAATTTTAATAAAGATTGATTTTAAAATAAAATCCCTATGATAATATTGTTCTGAATTATATAAAGCTATTCATGTTCATTAAAAAAATCTGTAAAATGCAAACTTGAAAAATTATTTTTTGTCAAAACATCTATTAAGTGGTGTCTAATTCTAGCCAGAGATTTGAAACCTATTATTGCAATAAGTATTAGCTTTTACAAACAAACTTACCTTGGAATTTGATGTTCAGAATTATATGTAAAGCCATTCGTGTTCAATAAAAAATGAAAACTTGAAATTCTTTTCATCAAAAATGTACTAAGAGCAAGAATGATCCGCTTCCGCCTCCATCTCCACCCCAACAATCACAACCTAAAAATATATAATTAATTTAAACATATAACGTTCCCCACTCATACATCTGACCATCTTATAATAACTAGATGCACAAATTATATCAATCTATTAAATACAAAATAATCTTCTTTCATTTCAGATCGCTGATGTTAAAGTTGTTTATAAGCCTACCCTTCTTAAATAAGGAACGTAAACACATTGAATATCGTAAGATAGATAGCATAAACATAACAGATTTCTCCAACGATTTATTAAAAACTGATAACCTAAAATAAAACTTATGTATTTTCAATATTGACCAACTTGTAACAATGTATATACAGTACTTAATACAGAAGACGATAACAATACAACCAACTTTAATCTGGTATGCATCCTATTTAAAGAAGGTAAAGTAAAATGTAAACGTGAAAGAAAATGGTTAACAACAAGAATTAGAATCTCGTTCACAATTTTTTAAGTTCTTTAGAAAATATATTTCACTGAATGTACAAAAGCCAAGTTCTAAAAATTGCTAAAATAATCAAAACAAATATTCTCCCTCATTACTGAACTATCTGAAGACAACCAAATCATTTTTTATTCACTCCAAAATAGAAATGATTTGTGCAAAATATTTCTGAATTCTTATAAATTTTGCAAGCACTATAGTTGTTAAAACAGCCACTACTCAAAATCAAGAACAACTCAATTATATAATTGATTACACAACAGTAATATCCAAGTTATCTAATCTAAATAAACTTACTTCATTAACCGAAACATATATTCTAAAATTGATAAGTTCAACTACCAATAAAACTTCCCAAACCACTAGCTATAATAATAATCCGTAACTACAGGTGTTTTACCAGTTACTTAGAAAAATGATCGGATTATTCACATTATCAAAAAGAGATATAAAGATTTACAATTATAAATGTATCGTCTAATAAACACCCTTCTATGTCTTCCAAAACCCTTGGAAAAACGGAAATATTACAGATCATTTCTCACTTCAATAAACTACCTGCAAATTACAATCACAACTATGCATACAAACAACAGGCTAGCTGTGAAACTATTCTTATAAAAATACCATCTTATCTTCTTAATAACATGATAAAAACACGCATACCATTTCTAGCCTTACTTGACCTATCAGCAGCCTTTAACATAGTAAAACATAATAAACTCATTAACATTTTACATCATAATTTCAATATTTCAAGAAAGGGTTTTCCATGGATACAGTCAATATGGAGTACAACAAGGCATTTGCCTAGCCCCCATACAATTCAATGCTTACATATCATCACTATACTACTACAGATCAATATCCACCTACATTAGCTAGCTGTGCTGATAAACATCAGATTTACCTTTCATTTAAGCCGGATCAATTGACTTATATGGAAACTCACAATGAAATAAAAGCGTGTATTAACACAATCCATAATTTTCTACCAGCTCACAATCTTCACATTAACCATGCCAATACTGAACACATTATTATAGCTACCAGCAAACTATTCAATCAAATTAATCTAATAATATTGAAGATCGGAGCTGAATCAATTTATCCATCTACATATGCCAAAAAAACCTGGAGTCATCTTTGACCAGAACTTAACTTTCAAAAATCATATTTCCTCCACCTGTAATAAACTCTTTTTTAAATTTTATACTTTATTTTTGTTTTAAATTGTTATAGCACTATAAAATAAACCTTACTTTATTATATTATTAATATATTATTAATTCAAAGTCATACACTTAACAAAAAAATATAATGTCTCAAAAAACAATCAAATAAAATAACCGCACAAAAACGTGTTTTTTGGAAAAAAAACACCGAAGAAAAAATACGTTTTTTTGCAATACTAGTTGTCACTTGTCACAACATTGTTATTAAATCTTCTAACATTTCCAAAACGTTATATTTTGCAAAACCTTTGTCATTAGAATTATTATTCAAGCCAACGTTGTATGAACATCTGATAACGTTATTTAAACGTTATAACAACTTTCCGTACACATTTTACTTTAACAGATTTCAGTACAACGTTATATGAATATTTTTAATACAAAATTGCCTCAACTAACCATTGTTTAACGTTCCTGCAACGCCTGCTTATAACTTTTCAACAACAAACCTGTACTCAGCGTTTCATTAACTCAACAAAAATTATATATTGATTAGTTGGAACAAAATTGTTTTATAAATGCTAATATATCGTTGTATTGAAGTTTGTTAGAGTATAATTTGTACGGACAGTTGTTATAACGTTTTTACAACGTCATCAGATGTTCTCATACAACGTTGACTTCCATAATAGTTACAATGACAAAAGTTTTGCAAAAAACGTTTAAGAAAATCTTTACCTCGCCTTAAATTGGAATTGAATATAAGAAAAAAACTTTTATTATAGAAATTGTTTTATAAATACCTTCCGTATTGGGCCATGGTTCGTATGCAGTGTGTGTGTCTTCTATTTGTTTTTTGTAGTGTTTTCAATATTTTTTATTATAATTTAATATAATATTTTATTATCAGGTACAACATTATATGGATCGACAATAACACACGAAAGGTAACACACATTCAAATATCATAGAGCTTACCTCACTTGTGCTATTGTCAATCCATATGATACGGGTAGTTGACTGAGAAATCTTTTTACAAAAATAATTAAATACAATGCTTTTCAAACAAATAGGAAAATGTATATGACTTAAATGTTTGTTGTGCCACCTAGAATGAATGTAGCCTTCTTAGTAGCCTAGGTCATGCACGCTTAATTCATACCGCTTTGAGATATATTTAGTTCGACAATAGCACAAGTGAGATAGCCCACATTTGATTAGCGCAGTGCTTACCTCACTTGTGCTATTGCAGATCTATTTAAAATTAGGACCACCCAACAATTACAACAGCTGTTATCTCAAAAACTGTAAAGTTGTGTAAAAACCTTATTTAGTAAAAGTTGTTTAGAATGTGTAACTCTTTATTTAATTCTAAATAAACATTCTTGTAAAATGAAAAATGAAAAATAAAAAAGATGGTTTGCCAAATCTCGCAAATTAAAATGCTTTCATTTAACCCTATATAACCCAAATTATATTTTTGAAATTGCAAAAATTATTTTTTTTACAAATATAAGCTTGTCGAACCCTTTTATAACATATTATATGTTAAGATTTCAAATATCTCTGAAAAAATATGTTTTTATTCTAATAAAATAATTCTAATAATAATAATAATAATAATTCTGTTAGGGGAATAAATAACATAATTCCTAATGTACTTCACGAACGCCAGTGGGTCATAAAGGGTTAAAAAACTTTAAATTTTAGAAATTAAAAGTTTATCCCATAACTCTTTAAATTAAAAGGCTAACATTTTGTTCTAAACAAACATTGCTCAAAAGTTAATAACAAAAAACTTTGATGACACAACAATACCACTTTTTTGTCATTTTCCGATAAAAATCTCGTTTTGTAGCATAGAGACATCGATCGCGATCTCTTACAGAAGGGGTTACTATTACATTAAAGCACAACAGGATGATACACCCATTTGAAATCAAGCCTACGGTTATTACGCGAGACATTACATTTAGTTTAATGCTTAAATGTTTTATTAAACAACAATACAAAAACTTGAAAGATCATGAACACTGAAAATAACTTTTAATTATTGACTGGGCAAATATAAATTTACACATGTTATATACAAGCTAATTTTATTATATGTTAACATAATGTGCTTGAACATATGCAACCATATTTATAATATAATGAAACATATGTGTTTATAATAGTCCAAAATTGAAAATAACTAAAGATTTATAAGGACAGGTAATAAATTTAAATAAAATTACCATAATCCATTATTTCTTAAATCTGTTTAGTTTAAGGATGATTTCTTACATCAAAATATTTAATACATTCAATTTTACATCTAGAAAGATTTGTTACTTGAAAAACACATTTTTTCCCAAAGTAATTTTTTTCAGTGAAAGATTCCTTATGAAACAATTTGTCTTACTGATGTTTTATATTAATATAAGTATAAGAAAACTCAAGCCAACATATTTGAATGACATACAAACAAGAAATCAACAACTAATATAAAACAGATATTGTTATGTTAACGAAAACGAAAGAATGACATTAATGTTGAAACATACAAGCGAAATTATTTTTTTCTTGTTTTTAAACATACACTTTACACCATCATTGGAGTAAACCAAATAATGTTATACATTCATTTTTTACGACCCATGAAGCTTCATGGCTTGCGATGTTTCCTGACATATGAAACTTCATGACCTGCGGTTTCTGAAGCTAAATGACTTGCGATTTTTCTTGATTATGATGCTTGATGAATTGTAGTGCTTTACAACTTATGGAACTTTATGACTCACGGTGTGTCACGACTGATAAACGTTCATGACTCACGGTATTTCACGATTTATGGAGCTTCATGACTTGCGGTGTTTCACGACTTATGGATCTTTCTGATTTGTGTGTTTCTCGACTTTTGGAGCTTCATGACTTGCGGTGTTTTACGGATTTTGAAGATTCAAAACTTGCGGTGTTTCACGACTTTTGGAGCTTCATGACTTGCGGTACTTCACAACTTTTGGGGTTTCATGACTTGCGGTGTTTCACGACTTTTGGAGCTTCATTATTTGCGGTGTTTCCTGATTTTTAGCTTCATGACTTGCAGTGTTTCACAACATATATACGGTGTTTCTTGTGATTTACCAGAAAGTTCATTGTTGGCATATTTGGCGTTTCTCAAAATAGTTGTTTTCCTTTTTTCAAAACCGCGAGTTGTTTTTTAGAATGTGGAATAAAATTACATGCTAGTTCATAGATAACTACTGTGTATGTGGCTGCGTTTTAGTTTTTTACAATAACCATCACAATAGTGTAAACTTTTATTTTTGCATTTTTATTCGTTTTTTGCACATTAGAAAATGTATAGTTATAGGCACATCCATCTGGAGCTGCATGTAGGACAATCATTCCTTAAGATATATAATAATAGTTAGCTAGAGAGATTTAATCGAACATTTTATAGTATTTTGTAGTTTAAGATAATTGTATCACAATCAAGGTTTGGTCATCTAAACAATACACACGTACAAGTACTAAGATGCTAGAAATAATATGAATTCCATTAAAAACTATTGATTGCTGTGGCTTAGACTGCACATATGCTCATATCTACGAATATGTTTATATATACGTATATGTATATGGGCGCACACGGATATGTAAATGCTTTATTTAATTACTTTAAATTATTTTATAACTTATTGATCATAACACGGTTTTGAATAGTATAATTTTCCAAGTCTTCAAATGCAAATGTAATAGTTACAATCGTTCGAAATAATTAAATGATTATATTGCATATTCAGCCTTAATATAATTGTTAGTATAAATGAAAACTTAATTAAACGTTTTTATACCAAAGTTATAAATACTGTTTTACGAAGTTATGGTAGTCATTAAAGTGATTATAGGAAATACAAATGATTGTGCGTCTATAACTTAATATTGCTATTATAATAATTGTTGTTATTGTTCTTTGCTTATATATATTTATTTTGAGAACCAATAAAAATATGGCTGAGGTTTCACCAAAAAATATATACATGCATTTATAAAATATAATATTTAATTAATTTGCAAAAAAGTACAGTAAATAATTAAAAAATGAAAAACTACGTACCATCTCGTGTAAGTGTAAGTGAGTGTATAGCATTATAGCGATGAATTGAAAAACAATACATTTCAATATGCAAGAAATAAAAATAAAAAAAGGAACAAAAACAAAGAAAAACTCGTTAAATGTGTAAAAAATGTTCCGCTGTGGCAATGGAGATAAATCAACGGATTTTTCGCTTGATTTTCTTGATGAGGTAACGGAATAAAATTGATTTTAATTTCGGCCGTGACAGAGGATCAAGGGAGAGCGGCTGCTTATTTATGGGCGATGGGGAACAATAATTCAAGGTACCGCCAGAGGCTTCAATATTTCCCACTTCCATCATCAATTCACAACTGTTGCTGCATTTTTTATAATATTATATTATTAATGTTTATCGTATTGTTGTTATTATTATTGTTGTTTTTATTATCATTATTGTTATTGTTACTATTACGATGAGTATTGTTTTTATTTGTATTGCTTATATTACAATGGGTATTGTTTTTATTGTCATTATTTTTATTGTTATTAATACTATGGTTATTGTTCTCGTTGTTTTTATTATTATTATTTTAATTTTTTTTGTTACTATGGTTGTTGTTTTTATTGTTATACTTATTATTGTTTTTATTGTTATTATTACCATGAGTATTGCGTTTTTTTTACTATTACTAATTTTGTTGTCATTCTTTTAATTATTATTATTATTATTGTTATTATGATTATAATTATTATTAGTGTTGTCTTTCTTATTATTAATGTGGTTAATATTATTCTTATTGTTGCTGTTATTATCATTATTTTTATATATTATTGTTATTTTAACTATTATCGATAAGTTTTATTGTTTTTAACGTTGGTCTTATTGTTGTTTTCATTATTACCATTATTATTATCATTATAATAATTAATATTACTATTTATCATTATAATAATTAATATTACTATTTATCATTATTATTAGTATTATTAATTCAATTTTATATTTATCAGTATTATTGTTGAGCTTTAACAAGAAAAAGTCTAGCCTGAAAAAGTCCAAACATTTTGTTATTAATTATAAGACTATTTTATTACTATTATTGTTGTTTCAATAAGTTTTCAGTTTTTACACAATATCTATCCTACAAAATACTGTCGTATTGAATTATCTACGAGTTTTCACACGATTTAGTAAAGACGTATAAGATCTTATGCTTTTAAATGTGCATATTATTTGTGCTTCTAAGTTTGACAGTTTTATCACAAACTTTGTAACCACATAGAATACATATTTTTATTCTTTATTGTAATGTAGTTATTATTATATTTATGATTATAGTTCAAAATCTATGTGAAATTAAAAATCTTTAGGAACTGAAAAATTACTTGGTTACGGATTTGTTTTCAATATTTTTTATCTTGTGATAAAAAAACGTGAAAATACTATTCATAATTAATAAGCAAACTTAAATAAATCTCTAAGAAACCTCTACAAATACCATAAAAACAAAATAGCTTCAAAATTTTAAACAAAATCCGTCAAAATTTTATTAGTGGATGGTATCAGATCTAATTAATATTTGTTGATATACAAACGTTAGAATAACATTGGAGGCGAAGTGAACTCCGATAAAATCATTCATTAAACTTGCAACATTTTGCTTAATTTCACATGTGTTGATTTAATATGAATTACGCGAAATACTCATTGCAAATCCACGTCAATGTTTACATGCGACTGAAATAAACATTTATAAATGAAGAATGTTTAACATTTCGTCCTGGTTATCTCTTTAGTAATTAATGTCCGTTCAATATCGCACTAGATTGATGATTTCCAATGGCAATTTAATGTTGTAACAACGTTCTCACAACCTTTTTTTTTACAAACTATTGTGTTTTGCAAAAAATCATTGGAGCTAGTATTGAACCGAACAATGTATAAACACATTGATAATGTTTTTACGAACGTTTTAATATTTTTACGGATAACGTCTAATTCAACCAACTCTAATACTGTATAACGTTGTGTAAACGTTTTAGAATTAATTTTGTTTTAACCAACTAATATTTAAAGTTTCTAAACGTCTGTTTATAACTGTTATGTAGCAAACCTATGTTCAATTGTATAGCGTTGTAATAACTTTTCATTGTTTTTTGTCAACCAATCTTACTTAAGCTCTTAAACAACGTTGCAATAACATTGTGTGTCCATTATAAAAACACGCAAATTCAAATACATCAGAAAACAGAATTTTGATGCTGAATTTTGTTTTTTTAGAACGATGCAAATTTGATAACACTATACCTTTAAAATGCTGAATCAATGAATTAAGGCTAATATTGTAGTACATCAGAGCTATGTTTATATTTATTAGATGGTTTGGTTAAATATTTGACACTTAAACGACCTAACCTAATCCATAACGCCGGGACTAACCATAGCCATAATAAAGTTATGCAAAATATTAATAAAAATAATGCTCCTTTTGTTGTAAGAAACGAGTATTTATTGTTTCTAATTTGATAATTATTATCACCAGGATGAACACCATCGATGACTTACAAAGGAGAAAACAATTTCAAAAGTATATAAAACAATTATTTATCTCATATATAATGAGTATATTTGATTAAAAAAGAAAATATATATATATATACTATATATGTATATATATATATGTATATATAAACATATATTCTTAAAAATGAAAACAAATAATGCAGGTTGTTTTTGCAAAAAAAACTACTTTTATTTTCTTTTTTTAGCTTTTACAGCAGCTTATATTCCGTTGGGAATCTATAGTGTAACATTGTAAGCTGCTTTGTGCATAAGAGTATTTTTAATATAAGTCTAAGCTACTTAGTGCTCAAACACTGAGTATTTTTAACTAGAACTAAAACTAATGGAGAGTTGTTTTTCAATTTATGAAAAACATTTTCTACACATATTCTTAACAAACATATAAGCCTATTATCTTGATTGGTTTTCATTAACTGGTTGTTCATTTTTATAAATATATAGGGTAGCTGTACGAGAAAAACGACATGTTCTCTTCCCACAATAATTTAAGTAAGCCATATAGAAACATTACATTTATGTTTATAAGGGGTTATGGTGATTTGTTACTTTCTTTAAATTGTTAGCAATAAGTTTAATTTTTATTATTCACAGAAGAAACTAAAACCATAATGTAGCTAGTGATAAAAGATTGGAATGATAAATTTTAATTGAAACGCATTCACCTCTGTACTTTCTGCAGATGAAAAGGGTGAAATGAATTGGCGCAGACAGTTTAGAGCAGTTGATACAATTTACACGTAAATGTAGCTAACAATAATTTTCAAAAAAATCTTTAAACATCATACAGACTGAAACTACCTTCAATATTTTGTATGATAGACTGCATTCATCAGTTATATATTCCAGTCATTTTCATGAAATCTGAATTAGGCGAATTGAGCAGTCAGCTGTGAAGTTTACAAATACCTGACCCAACCAATGTTATTTTTCTCTAATGAGTGTGTTTTTGGTGTGGTAGTCTGCACTGAGAAGCTGAGTGTGTTCTATTGACAACTTTTGAAAAGTTAATTATATATACACAGTTTAAAATTGTCAATATAGGTTATACAAATATACCCAATACCAAAAAATATAGGTATGCAAATTAGATAGATCATAATTCTGTAAATAAATCACTTGGAACGCACTGGTTAGGCTTAGAGAAAAGCATAAGTTTGTGAAGTATGATAAATTTTGTATTTTGTTAGTAGTGGTTTGTTTTATTGAACTGCAAAACACGATAATCTACTTGAATTGGCCTATTTGTGCAATGCCAAACAACTATACT
>JARUHE010313606.1:0-11864 GCA_031471125.1 Archaeomysis grebnitzkii | reverse complement strand
AGTCGGTTTTTAAAATTTAGAGGAGTCGGAGTCGGAGTCGGAGTCGAAGGTTTATACATCCGACTCCCAAGCCCTGTGTTTTTCATTATTTCGTAATTATATATTGTTGTTGTTTATGTTAATTGTTATTAATTTTTTCTGTAGTAGTTGTTTTGAGTTTTTATTGATTTTGTTAATTGTTAATGCTCTTTATGAGTTGTTGTTGTCGTTTTTGTTAATTGTTGTTGATCTTTTTGTGTTGTTGTTTTTGTTAATATTTTTGTTTGTTTTGTGGTGTTATTGCTTATTTTCATTGTTGCTGTTGTTTTGTGTAGCTGTTGCTATAGTTTTTGTTGTTTACTGTTGTTGTTGTTAATGATTGTTGTTGTTTTGTGTTAATCTTTTGTCAATTGTTATTGATTTTCTTGTGCTGTTGTTTTTGTTAATTGTTGTTGTTGTTGTTTTTCTTGTTTTGTGTTGTTGTTGTTGTTTTTGTTAATATTTTTTGTTAATTACTGATGATCTTCTTGTTTTGTTGTTATGTAATATTGTTTTTGTGTTGTTGATTTTTGTTAATTGTTGTTGTTGTTTTGTGTTATTTTTTCTGTGTTATATTTTTTGTTATTTTTGTTAATTTTAGTTGTTTTTGTGTAATTTTTCTTGTTTTTGTTAATTGTTTTTATTGTTTTTGTTAATTATTGTTGTTGTTCTTTTGTTATTGTTGTTATTCTTTTTATGTTACTATTTCTGTTGTTGTCTTTGTGTTTTTGTTATGGTTAATGTTTATATGTTGCTGTTGTTGTTGTTTTTGTATTATTGCTTCTTGCTGTTTTTGTATAGTTATTGTTGTTTTTTGTGTTATTATTGTTGTTATTCTTGTGTTAATGTAGTTATTTTTGTGATATTGTTGTTGTTGTTTATATTAATTTTTGTTGTTTTCTTTGTTAATTTGTAATGGTGTTTTTTTGTTATTATTATTAATTTCCTTTACTCTTGTTTTTTTTGTGTGTTATTTTGGTGTAAATTTCACATTCAAACTATTCTTTTGTTCTTGCAAAAATTAAAAGAGTTTAAAATGTCATAAAAACAACTTAGTTATCTAAAATTGTTTATCAGTTGTCTTACAAAAATGCAAAATGTATCATATAAAATTTCAAATGGAAACATTCTAACTACACGAATAAGTTATAAATGTTAAATTGAAAACAAATTCAGTAGGCAAAATAAATGATAGCACTAACAAAAACAATACAAAAACATAAAAAATATCAATAATATACTTTAGGCTTTAGACTTGATTGATTCTAGGATACATGGAAATCAATCAATGAATGAAAACATCTTAATAAGGCAAGCAATGACACAAGCTGCTAGCAAAAGAAATAACCCAGAATGGTATTCATAATAGAATCAAATAAATGTTTCAATTAAAAAGTTGAAACTAATAAAATAATAATTATATTAATAAGATATTAATAATAATAATTATAATAATAGTAACAACAACAAGAATAATAACAATTACAACAATTTAAATATTGATTTTGATAAAATAATAATACAAAAAATATCTTAAAAAAACAACGTCGACAGTGACCAGCAATCAATTATACTAATAAAAATACGAGTATTGAAAAAACTACTCAAATTAACAATTAAAGATAATACTATTGAAAAATCAAATTACAAAATTAACAAAATTGTAATGTAAATAATAATAACATCGCCAGCAAATAATAATAACAATAACAATAACAAATATAAAAAGAAAAATAGAAATTACATGGTTTTCTTTAAAGTCTAGTAATTAAATTTTGAGAATGAAACAAATTATAAATTATAAACAATTTTCATTAAAAACCAGATAAACACGACATTTATACCAGATAAACTAGATAAACACGACTTTTATACCAGATAAACCATATAAACACGACTTTTATACCAGATAAACACGACTTTTATACCAGATAAACACGACTTTTATACCAGATAAACCAGATAAACACGACTTTTATACCAAATAAACACGAGTTTTATACCAGATAAACCATATAAACACGACTTTTATACCAAATAAACACGACTTTTATACCAGATAAGCACGACTTTTATACCAGATAAGCACGACTTTTATACCAGATAAGCACGACTTTTATACCAGATAAACCATATAAACATGACTTAGTTATTTTACATTTTACTTTTTCAGTTTTACGAAATTTATATAATTGTGGTCCTTCAATTAATTTATGGACTCGAATTATAAAAGTTTTGTAAAATTCAAAAAGTAGAAATGAAAATAACTAAAAATTGGCCGCACGTCAACACGTGCTTAAATAACGCTCCCTATATGTACTAAACATTGTGAATGATTGAATATTGAAATAAGAGAATCATTTATTAGAAAACAAATTATTTTTATTTTATTCCAATTTTCAAATTACAGTTCAAGGTTTTCTTTTCTAGAAAATATTCAATTGTATTTAATTAATGGAAGTTTTTTTTATATCAGAGGTTCTGTTCAAAAATATTTTTACGTAATATTTTTATATTGTACTATTATGTTAATTATATTGTATTATATAATGAATTATATTGTGCTATTATGTTAATTATATTTTGTTATATAATGTATTATATTGTGCTATTATGTTTATTATATTGTGTTATATTATGTATTATATTGTACTATTATTTTGATTATATTTTGTATTATATTAATTATATTGTGTTATATAGTTTATTATATTGTGCTATTCATTACATTATGTTATATATTATATATTATATATGTTATATATATATATATATTATTTATGTTATATATTATATTGTGCTATTATATTATGCTTTTATGTTCATTAAATTGTGTTTTATTATATATTATATTGTGTTACTATGTTCATTATACTGTGTTATATTATGTATTATATTGTGATATTATGTTCATTATAGTTTGTTATATAGAGTATTATATTGTGCTTTATGTTCATTATTTTGTGTTAGTTTATGTATTATGTTGTGCTATTATGTTCGTTATATTGTGTTATATAATTTATTATATTGTGCTAATATTTTCATTATATTGTGTTGTATTACATATTGTATTGTGCTATTATGTTCGTTTATTGTGTTATATTGTGTATTATATTGTACTATTGTTTTTATTATATTATGTTATATTATGTATTATATTCTGCTAAATGTATTGTGTTAATATTATGTAACATATTGTGTTATTATGTTCATTATATTGTGTTATTTTATTTATTACGTTTTACTAATATGTTTATTATATCGGGTTCTATTATGTATTATAATTTTTTATGTTATGTATTATGTTGTTCTATCATGTTCATAAATTGTGTTATATTATGTATTATATTTTGCTATTATGTTCATTATATTGTGTTATATAATGTATTAGTTTGTGATATTATGTTCATTATATTGTGTTATATAATGTATTAGTTTGTGCTGTTATGTCATATAGTATATATTATAATATATATATTAAGGTAGAATATGTTGTAAAATGCATTATATTATGCTATTGTGTTTATTACATTGTGTCATTGTATTCATTATATTGTATTATGTAATGTATTGTATCGTGCTATTATGTTCACTATATTATGTTTTATAATATATTGTATTGTGATATTATATTCATTATATTTTGTTATATTATGTATTATATTGTGCTGCTATGCTCATTATATTGGGTATATTTTATACAATACAATACAATATCTTATTTTATATAGAGCTGCTAAGATTCTCTTAAAGGTCATTTTCTACTGCACTTCGCAATTAAAAGTCTAAAAAATCATTATCTAGGCCTCATCTTCGTTCACAAATGGAAAGCACATTACTTCAAGGCCAATCAAAATATTTATTTAAAGGTAAGTCTCCAATGAGAATGAAACCTTTTAAAAGTATGGCAGTCACGCAAATATTGTGGTAAGTCATTCCAAATGTTTGAAGAAGCAAAAATAAAAGAACTACCAACCATGGTAACGCAAAATAAAAAAAAATAAAAGAACTACCAACCATGGTAACGCAAAATAAAAAAAAATAAAAGAACTACCAACCATGGTAGCGCCAGATCTCCGAGGTACCACCAACACGTTTCAATTGGTCGATCGTTGGTCACGCGAGGTTCTATTTGGACACGTTTATAAGCCCAATTCTCAGAACAACAGATAACCAATGTAGCTGATTCAAGAGAGGGATAACACGATCCTATTTCTAGATTTTGTAATCAACCAAACAGCAGTTCTGCATTTCCTCTATTTTATTAGTAAGTAAATATGTTTGTCACACGCAACAAGGTTACAATTAAGACAAACAGTTCATAAGCTTGTTATTAACGAACTACATAATAATTTATAGGTATAACTATTATTATTATTATTATATTGTGTTATATTATGTATTAAGTTGTTTTGGTGTTCTTATTATATTGTTTTATTAACTGTATTATATTGTGTTATAGTATGTTAACATTGTGTTCTTATGCATATTATTTTGTGTTATGTAATGTAATGGATTTTGTTGTAACACGCGCGCGCGCACGCACACACACACGCACATATACAAACACACACACACAAAAAAACACAAACACACACACATACGCGCGCGCACGCCCACACACACACACACACACACACCCATATATATACATTTATATATATATACAGTATATTTATATATAAACATATAAACATATAAAAATTAAATAAATAAATTTGACTAATTGTTTGATTATTTTAATTTATAATTCTGTGTTCAAATTGAGTTGTTTAAATAAATTGATTCATTTTATTAGATTCCATTTTCTAGAATTCTAAGAATGGTTAAATTGGCTTAAATTATTTGGTCATATCATTTTCCATTATCTACTCAATTTCAGGCTTTTCACTTTAATTTGTTTTTGTTTTTTTATAGGAAAAAACAAAGCATATATATATTTTTTTTCACGTATAAACTATTTTTTATAGTTATAGTTATGGGTATAAAATATTTTTTATAGTTGTAGTTATGGATTTTTATAAAGCGAGTCTAATCGAACTTAACCAATCTCTACTCAACTTCATATACCAACCTTAGTTTACTATCCACATCAAGTGATACATACGCTAAGGATATGCAGTCAACATATGACGTATCCTCAAAGGCGGAGTAAGCTCAGCATGTGTGTTTTAAAGGAGTATAGCCATGTTTAAATGATGGGGAAGGTGATGCTTGTATACAATTTTTCTCATCCAATCTGTTCACAATGCATATGACTTCTGCTAAGCCTAACATTTATGTGATGGTAGTAGCAATAATAATAATAATACCTTTATTTATTTTTTAAACTAAATGTCTTAAAAAAAGTGTTTCGAGAATTGAAACATATATTCATTGTTTTTGCCAACATTACAGATAAGCAATCGTAGTTTTTGTGTTAAATTTATATTTTTCCATTTTTAAAATATTCAGAAGGACCAAAATACGGAATACTAATGAAATAAATTATTAATGGACATGAATGGACAAACCCAAAACTTAACTTACTCGCTCGGATGTTCAAATACCAGTATAAATGAAAGAAGAGCATGATTGAATCTCCAAATAACCAAACCTAACCTTAATCTTACGTATGCTAAAGTAATGTTGAGGTGTTTTCTCATTGATGTTGACAATGTAAGGTTATTCATGTGAAATTAACACGAGCCATGTCTGAAAAATAGGCTATTTAAAATAATGATAATAAAATGTTGCGATTATGATTTTTATTTTATGTATACATTGTTTAAAGTATAAACGCTTTTATATTATATACCTTTTAATTAGAGCGAATTTTTTTATAGCAAGTTTGTTATCAAAAAGGGAACTTTGGGAGCGCTTCTCTGCAGTTATGCCTTATTTTTATCTGAAATTTTGAAAATAAACAAGTTTCTTCATCCATCAGTCATTAATGTCTTGAAAATAAATTATATAATACAGTAAGGATTGTTTCACCTGATAACGTTTATACACTTTAAGCCCGTGGCAACCATTAACCCATGAAGACCTGAAAAAGTTGTATGTGACCAGAGGATTAATGTCAAAGTGAAGGGAAAGTTTATAAAACGGTGGTCAGGCCCGCTACGATTTATGGAGCAGAAACTTGGGCATCAAAGAAATCACAGAAGGAGATACTGAACGTGGTGGAGATGAAAATAGTCCGTTGGATGTGTGGAGTAACGAGGATGGATAAATATGAAACGAAGGCATTAGAGAAACGGTGACAGTGACAGAAAATAAACTGAAGTGGTATGTGATGAAGAGGGAAGAAGATTATGTAGGAAGAAGAAATAGGAAAATGAAAGTGCAGGGCAGAAGAAGGAGAGGCAGACCAAAGAGAAGATGGGTGTAAAAGAGATGGATTTGACAGGAGAGGAGGTTCACGACAGAACGTGATGACGGAAACTCGCGAGAAACGTTGACCCAGCATAGAGCCGGGTTGAAATACTGAGATGTCTCACCTCAGACAATTTTTCAATTGTTAAACATAAAGGGAAGCCAAGTGGATTCAGGTCTCGAGATTGAATGTTTTACCTTCTCTCTCATCTGTCTAATGGCTGAAAGGACGTTGAAGTGCCATGTGAAAAAGTTTGTTTTCAGTACTAACTTCAGCAGATTTTAGTCCTTATCTCAACAATTTACGATTCATTGGAGTGTTTAAGTGCAAGAATCGGTTGAATTTTTTGCTAAATCGAGGGAAACGTATTTCAAAAAAAGTTGTTTTGTATTTCATTTTATTTATTTTGTATTTATTTTATACAAATTCAGCCTAAATTCTAGCTCACATTTTTACTATAATGTTTTAAGCTGTGGTTGTTATTCCTGTTACTGTGAAGTGTTGAGATGGTGGTCTTGGTGTTGTAGTGGTTGTATTTAATGGTTTTGTTGATGATGTTGTGGATCTGATGGTTGGGCTTTATAATGACAAGACATACGTACTAGAACATAATATGCATGACATAAATAATGCAAACATATACTCAGAAACGCTTTACAACGATTAACAAATAAATAAGAAAGATAACATTATTTAAAAGAAAATGTTCAACATAAATAATTCAGCGCTTTATTCCTGCAGGGGCAAGTAGACCCAAATATATTGTCATTTAATAATGCATTGCCGTCATAATTACATTGGAAGTTTCTACAAACAAACGCTGCTCATCTGAAATCTCTCCATAATCATACAACAAATCAAACCTTTGGGTAGCTTCATTTTATTATTATCATTATGGAAACTTAAAGCGGTTGTTTCTGTTTTGTATCATTGTTTTACAAAACAAAGACAATAATACTTGATTGTTTTGTTGTAGTACAAAACAATTTTATATTGCATAGAATGAAATTTTGTTTTTGTTATTATAATTTGTTTTATTTCTTTAGTTTCATAATTATGTTTCATTTTAAATGTTTTTGTTATCATTTTTATCATTTTATCATTTATAAATTTTAATTAGAATATTGTAAGAACAAATAAAAATTTACTAAAACAATGTACTACGCCTAAACTAGAACGTTGTAGTAAATCATAGTAAAATTGTCGGACCAATATCCTAGATTTTGTTTACAACATTGTAGAAAAAACAAATGAAATGTACAAAATAACGTACTATCCTTTAAATAGAATAT
Source organism: Archaeomysis grebnitzkii (assembly GCA_031471125.1). Classification (NCBI taxonomy): domain Eukaryota; kingdom Metazoa; phylum Arthropoda; class Malacostraca; order Mysida; family Mysidae; genus Archaeomysis; species Archaeomysis grebnitzkii. The sequence continues at coordinate 4,196 of JARUHE010313606.1, read as the reverse complement.
TTCAGTAAGTTAAATACAATTTGTTGTAATGATATGTAATACATTTTATCTAAAACATTTGAATTTGAAAAGTGAAAAATGATTAGAATATTCTTAATGGGCATTTTAAGGTTGTCACAACGTTATCACAACGTTGTTTTAAAATTTTCTAATAATTATACAACTTGTATTTTGTCATCAGAATTTTTATTGAAATCAACGTTGAATGAACATCTGATAACGTTATTTGAACTTTAATTTACCAGAGTTCAATACAACGTTATATGAACATTTTTAAAAGAAAATTTTTCAACTAAACTATTTTTCAACAAACCTGTACTCAATGTTTCATTAAAGTTGTTTATGTAACCATAGCTCAACAAACTTTAAATAATGGTTAGTTGAAACAACATCGTTTTAAAAATCTTTATATAATGTTGTATTGGCGTTGCTTAGAGTAAAATTTGTACCAAAGTTCTAATAACGTTTAAATAACATTATTAAAGATTCATACAACGTTGACTTCAATAATAATGCCAATGGCAAAGGTTTCGCAAAATTCAACGTTTTAATTACGTTTATATTGGGTTTGGTGCTAACAAACCTCAGTTCAACTCTCGAACAATGGTTGAAACAACGTTTGTTGCCCACTGGGTTGTTTTACATTTTAACTCTTTGTTCTATGGAAGATTGTATATCATCCAAATTTTGTAATTTCTCAAAACAGTACTAAACAATATTCCATTAGTTAAAAAAAAAAAAACAGTTATTTAAATATGATGTGGTCACTATAGGGACTAACATGCAAAAGAGCCCTTTCCCGTAATGCCTTATAGTTACCATTATGCATTTGTGTTAATGATAATTTGTGGCAATAAAAGTTTAAAAACACAAAAGCATTATTTTATTATGGTCACTATAGTGACCCGTATGAAACAAATGGTTAAATAGAATACAATAAAACCAGAAAAAGCTAATTATACTAGATATAATTCATAGGACTTTATTACTTTACTATAAATTTACACATAAGAGAACATGATTGGTTGATGATCTTTAAACAAAGAAAATTGTTGGGTGAGAAAAATACATCCAATAACGTTCAATGAAAAACTTGATGTTCATCCGTATTCTAACCTGTATTTCTATGGCAAGTACAAGTAAAATTTATTAAAACAATATTTAATTCCTTCATAAGACATCTTATATTGTAAAACAGCTAATTAACTACGATACTATACTTGATGCTATCTAGCACATTATAGTAAAAAAAGTGACATGCACTATCTATATAGCACATTGTAGTAAAACAAAAGAAGTTTACTAGAATAATATACTAAATTATATCTAGAACATTACAGATAAAAAGTGAATTCACTAGAATAATGTTCTAGATTCTACTAAAAACAGAAAAATTTGTTGGTAACAATTGAGAAACCTTTCGATGCCGGATCAATCGAAAGCTTTTGGGAATAAAATAATTGTTTACCTAGTTGCTTATCACCACTGAATAATAATTGTGAATAATAATATTTTTATAGTTATACACATTATTATCCACAGATAATGAATACAAAAACAATAGTAATAAATAAGTATACTAATTACCATAAAACATTATATATGGTGTTAAATTATAATAAATAATAGATAATTAATATTTATTTTTATAATATAAAAACATCATAAGAATTATAAATAAACAAATAATAACCATTCAGAAAAAAATTAATAGATATTAAAATAATAAATATTAATAATCATACTTATACATAAATAAGCGATAATTTATGAAATTATATACAAACCATAATATAATAAATAATAAACGTTTAAGACAAAAATATAGCGTAGTTCCTTTGAGCATAACATGCTACCAAACAATACTATTGGGCTAGTTTTTTTTATTTATTTATCTTTTAACGTTTTATTGAAGGGAATAGTTGATTAATTTTTAAAACAGCATTTCTGTGTCAAGTCCCACGTGGTTCGCTTCTGTTTGCAGTTGAGTATTTTTTCGGAAACATGAATTATTCAAATTATTGGAAATAAAATAGTTTGGACGAATGTCATACTTTATTGCGTCAATAATGTATGCCTTAAAGAATAAAATATGTTAAATTTGTTATTGTAATCAGATCGTATTGTTTTTCATTCGTTATGCATTGGCATTTTGGGAGATTACCTTGGATAGGATGTTAGGGAGTCATGACAAATGCTTGAAACTTTGCAGATTGTATTTCAAAATAATTTTTTTTATATATTTAAAATGAACGAAGAAACACATAGTCTGAGTAACTCAAAATGTGCTCATTACACTTGTTTTCAAAAATGAAAAATATAATGATTTGATTGCGATGTAGATTGCCACAATTAATGCTTCATGATGAAGAAACACAGCTTAAAATACATTTAATGAGGAAAAAACAATTGCATTGCTAGAAAAACTCCAATTAAATAATAAAATGATAATAAATAACAAATAAATAAAAAAAAATAAAAAAAAATAGTGAAAACAAAAACAATATTAATGTGATACAACTGTCGCACGCCAGATGCTATATTTGAAGTAAATTTGAATGAATATAACTTAAAACGACCTTAAATGTTGAGGATTTGGAGTTAAAATCATGAAAACTAACTACAAAAGCAAATATAGATCTAATGGTTGCATTTGATGAAGGAACTTGAAGAATTAAAATGAAAGGCATGTATGTTACGACAAAAAATCGAAAGTTAGGCAATATATGTGAAAGGAAGTATTAACTTCTACGAAAATAAGTTACAAAACAATCGAAGGCTAGGCAGAATAAATTAAAATAGTCCTATCCCAGGAGTTAAATTCATGCCGTTAATTTATTTATTTGGTAGGACAAGAGAAACTAAAATATGACTATAAATGACCATATTTTTATAGAAACGTCAGGCAGAGTGTCGAGATGTTTAATACTGCCGCCAAAGAACGTTATCCAACCAGCCACGTCCAGCTGTGTCACCCACCACGCTCCACACCACGCCTCACATAACAAAACTTCAACGCTGCTAACTGTTCATATCTGCTAAACAAAGCTTATTGCGCATGTCATTATACATGTATTCAATATAAATTAATTTCGAAGATATTTATTAAATAATAGTTAAATATCCCTAATTCACAAATGGTGGTTGAACTTTCAATTATTATTATTATTGAGAACTTCTGCGGAGCTAACTCACATTAACACCTTAGAGTTCACCACAGTTCTGCCTGTAAGAAATATTAAAGGATTACAAGACAGCTCAAACCTTGAGATGCTAATTAGCAATTACAATTAACATATTCCAATGCACATGTTAAACAATTAAATATCAATCAATACAATAAAACTCGTAAATTCAACTAAAGATAATTCATATAAACACAAATAGCATAAACAAACACAAATATAAATTAATTAATGCACTCTCAAACTTTAGAATTAAACTAAAGGTACAGCAGGATTGGCCTCAACCAAACACTGAAAATAAATATTTATTACTAAAATCGTACACGGACGACAGTCCGTGTACATAATATTGGTCTCTGAGGTTTTTTGTCTTAAATGACTCTTTTAAAAATCTATATTTTTTTTATTTCTCAATCAAATAAAAAGAAACCCACATAATCATGGAGATCAAAATTTTTGCGCATCTTTTGAGCTATACAATTCGAAATTTGGACTACTGGAACAAACGTTGTATAGAAAGTTTTATGAATTTAGAGCGTGATATAATTTCCGAGCCACATTTTACCGTGACGCGCGGCCCCGCAGTGTTGCCAGATCGGGGAGACGAAAAATCTTGTTCGCTAATCTTGCAAATTCTTGTCAAAAACTTTAAATTGTAAATATTCATACATGGCCAATAGAAGTTGAATTTTTATTTATGTTTTGGACACAAATTAATTGTATTGATGTTCACACACGGTCGAATTTGTAATTAAATCGAAATAAATATAATTAAAATTAAATGTTTATATTCGTCGTACGTCAGGCACCACTATGTTTATATACATTATAATATCTAAGATTTAGGCAGGAATAGCCTATATTTATATTGAACATAAATAATAATAAGATATATAGGGTGGATTAGGGTATTATCGACCCCCAGACCAATATCGGATTTTAGGCCGTTAAAAACGAATCATTACTTTAAAAATCATTCAATTTAAATAAACTCTATTCTCTTTTTTAATC
>JARUHE010313605.1:0-20515 GCA_031471125.1 Archaeomysis grebnitzkii | reverse complement strand
CTAACCAGACCCAACGTTGCTTAACTTCGCTGATCATACGGGAAGCGGTGTTTCAACGCGGCCAATGCCGTTGACGTTTGAATTCTTAAATATTTCTTTCAACTAATTAAATATTTCTTTCAAATATTTAAATAATTCTTTCAGCTATTTAAATGTTTGTTTCAACTTTTTTAAACATTTTTTTCATCTCTTAAATATATGTTTTAACTCTTAAATATTTGTTTCAACTAATTAAATATATGTTTTAACACTTACATATTTGTTTCAACTATTTAAATATGTGTTTTAGTTATTTAAATGTGTGTTTCAACTCTAAAAACATTTGTTCCAACTGTTTAAATAATTGTTTCAACTCTTAAATATATGTTTTAATTCTTAAACACTTGTTTCAAACTCTTAAATAAATATTTAATTCTTAAAATTGTGGTTCAAAAGCATAAATATTTTTTTTAAAGTCTTTTAACAAATGTTTAAAATTTTCTAATTCTTGACAAGATTGAGTTTCAATATTTTTCATTCAAGTTCATCTTCCCATTTTCCGCTAGGATGAATTTCCGGCCATATCCTTGAAGGAGTTAAATGCTCAAAATTTCCTTGGCTTTTTTATTTTATTCTACATTAAAAAAATTCTTTATAGTTTTTATAGTCATGTAAATTTAGAATGCATTCGCGCACGTGCAAGACTCCGTGTTTTTTATTTTATATAGATGACAGATAATCAGAAGCACAGTCCTATGTTAACAAAACAACTTTGTGATTTCTTATTGTATTTATGCAAAACAATGGTTACAGTCGAAAGCAGATGCAGATGCGTAAACTTGCATCTAAAGCTAGAAAAAATCTAGTAATTGCATCAAAAGCTAGAAAAATCTAGTAATGGCATCGAAAGCTAGAAAATATCTAGCGCTACATTTCATATTGAATTCGTTTTGTACAAACAAATTTTTTCAATTTTCTAGACACCCCAAGAAATTTTTATGAATTGATTTCGTGAAATAAATGTAGTTATTTACTGTTAAATACGTTTTTAATACATAGGACAGCACATTTCTATAAAATGTTATTTATAAGTAAATATATGTATCTGACAGCGGCTAAATCCTAGGTTAAACACAATAACCTAGTTTAGGTACATATATAAAAGTACTGAAAGTACTGAACAAGAAAGATACTATTACACAACATAAGTGAAATATTAATATCTTCCGTGTTCAGTACTTTCAGTATTTTTTTTATATGTACCTAAACTAGGCTATTGCCGATTATTGTGTTTAACCTAAGATTTAGCCGCTGTCAGATACATATATTTACTTATAAATAACATTTTATAAAAATGTGCTGTCCTATGTATTAAAAACGTATTTAACAGTAAATAACTACATTTATTTCACGAAATAAATTTGTAAAAGTTCTTGGGGTGTCTAGAAAATTGAAGAAATTTGTGTGTACAAAACGGATGCAATACGAAATGTAGCGCTAGATTTCTTATAGTTTTCGACGCAATTACTAGATTTTTTCTAGTTTTAGATGCAAGTTTACGCATCTGCATCTGCATCCGACCGTAACCAATATGTGTGGGTTATTCAGTCGCCGTCGTCGGCTTGCTTTCACATTTTAAGTGAATGCAATTGTTAAAGTTTTTTTTTGTCTACAGTTTCTTTATTGGTTAACAGTTATAGATAATGATCGAAATAATAATTTTGCTCGAATAAGTTTCTTTGTAATTACTGGCAACCCTATTATAACAAATTCCAACTTTTTAGTAAAACAAACTCATTTTTTATTACAACAAATTCAAACATTTTATTACACCAAACTCAAACTTTTTATTATATCAAACTCAAAATTGTATTGTAACAAACTCAAAGTTTTGAATATAACTAATTCAAACTTTTTAATATAACAAGTTTAAACTTTTGATTATAACAATTTCAAACTTTTTATTATAGCACACTCAAACTGTTTATTATACCAAACTGAAACTATTTATTATAACAAATTACAAATTTTTATTATAACAAACTCTTTTTTTGTTATAACAAACTCTTTTTTTTATTATAAAAAACTCAAAACATTTTACTATAAAAATCTTAAACTTTTCAATATATCAAACGCAAACTTGTTGTTATAACAAACTCAAGTTTTTCATTATAACAAACTAAACTTTTTATTATAGCAAACTAAAACTTTTTATTGTAGCAAACTCAAACTTTTTATTACAGCAAACTCAATATTTGTATTATACCAAATTTAAACTTTTCATTATGGCAAGCTCAATTTTGTTGATTATAACAAATTTAAACTTTTTATTATGGCAAGCTAATTTTTTTTATTGTAACAAATTCAAACTTTTTTTATAACTAATTCAAAATTTTTAATGTAACAAGTTCAAACTTTTCATTATAACAAATTGAAAATTGAATTATACCACATTCAAACTTTCTATTAAAGCAAACTCAAACTTTGTATTATAACAAACTCAAACTTTTTATTTTAATAAATTCATTTTATTATTATAACAAGCTCATATTTCTTATTGAACCAATGAAAATTATTTAGCGTTTGGATATGTAGGCATTTGCAATAACTTTACCTGAACTATGTGTGAATAGAATTCGATTAAAACATAATGAGGAGATCCCAGGCTACTAGTGAGAAAGTTATGAACTAATAATTTTATGTTTTATATGGACAATTTTTGATTTATTTATAGAATATGGTTTTAAAAATTAATATCTTTGATGTGTGCCTGTTAAATGACTGACAAATTTGACCCTCAAGTTACGTACAGTGCTGACACCAATTTGGATATGCAGATAAGATCATTATTCTTTAAGATTTGGACTAAGCATGAGCCAAATAAATATACTCAAACATATTGTTATAATTTATAGTAAATAGTAAAGTTTAAGGTAATTTTATTACGATGAATGTTTGATAAATTTAACAACATATATAAATACAAACATGTTGGAATTAAGAAAAACTGCATCAAGAAAAATCCAAATTGATTACTCATGACTGTACAATGTTGGATAACTTGATTAAAGAATTTCCTACTTTGATGTTGATGTTCCATGGAACAAGAAGTAATCTAATTTCATTGTTTTGGGGCGTCTGAACGAAGTGTAGCAAAAGCTTTATATATAATTTGGATTTACGTGGCTTTCGTTGTTGTCGTCTGGAAAAAGGTTTTTGTTGTTGACTTCAGAGCAATGTTTGCTTAAAATAAAATATAAGGCTTGAAATTCTAATTATTTTCAATTTTATTTTATTTTTAGCTATAACTTTTTAGGGTGTCTTACTTAAAATAGTATAACTTTTCATTCCAAACAAAATTTAATGAGAAAACTTTTCACACATGTGTATATGTTTTGAAATAATAGCTGGTGTTAGAATTATGTTTTTCACAGAGTTAACCAAATCAAACGCTAGTTTCTAACTTTTTTCTTTTTGATTCTAAAGGAATGTTTACTTAAATGAAATGAGGAATCGTTGTTTTTCATCCACCCTTCCTAACGAAACAGTTTACGGAAATATATCTTTTTAAAGAAATTGTCAGTGTTAATAGAAATGAAAGTCTGGTTCACTTTTTTACTCTGCTTTCTTCGGTGTTAATCGAAATAAAAGTTTGATTTATAACTTTTTCGTTTTTGAATTTTTAGAAATGTTTAATAAGAAAGGCATGAAGAACTATTGATCATCAATAACTTTTAATAAAGATGCCAGATTGTTTTTTTTCTTGTTTATTAAACGATAGGTTACATCTCAAGATAAAGCAAGTTGACTGACTCTATATAATTTTCAAGAACTTGAACTGAAATTTGCATTGCTATATTATATCAGAAGGACTAATAAAAATACAAAGTTGATTGTCGTCAGAAGACCAAGGAGAAAGTGCATTTATAATGTTCAAGTTTTTATAATTTGTGTCCTGTAGATAGGACAGAATGCAATTATAATATTTAAGTTTTTATAATGCATGTTCTATAGATAGGACAGAATGCCCATTATAATATTTAAGTTTTTATAATGCATGTTCTATAGATAGGACAGAATGCAATTATAATATTTAAGTTTTTATAATGCATGTTCTATAGATAGGACAGAATGAACTTTAACATTCAAGTTTTTATGTTTTATGTCCTATATATAGGATAGGATGCATTTACAACACTCAAGTTTTTATAATGCATGTTCTATAGAAAGAACAGAATGAACATATAACATTCCAGTTTTTATAATTTGTGTCCTATAGATAGGCCAGTATGCATTTATAGTGTTCAAATTTTTATAATTTGTGTCCTGTAGATAAGGCAGAATGCAATTATAATATTAAAGTTTGTAGAGTGCATGTTCCATAGATAGGACATAATGCAATTATAATATTCAGGTTTTTATAATGCATTATCTATAGAAAGGACAAAATGCAATTATAACATTTAAGTTTTTATAATGCATATTCTATAGATAGGACAGAATGCAATTATAATATTTAAGTTTTTTTAAAATGCACGTTCTATAGATAGGATATAATACAATTAAAATAATCAAGTTTTTATAATGCATGCTCTATAGATACGACATAATGTAATTATAATATTTAAGTTTTTATAATGCATGTTCTATAGATAGGACAGAATGCAATTATAACATTCAATTTTTTATAATGCATGTTTATAGATATGACAGAATGTAATTACAGTATGCTCAAAAATGATATTTTACTGCTATGCACCAGCAACACAATTTTTTAAAAACTGCACCATAAAATTATTTCTGTAAAAAATTGTAATTATTCTTTTTGCTACAAAATTAATACTATGCTATACATATTCACTTCTAGATTAATTTAATACAACAAGAAAGTGAAATATGTAAATTAAAATAGAAAAAAAATGATGTGCTCCAAAATGGTGCAAAAGAATTACTAGAGATAGCTATTTCTCATGTGATGCCGGTGCAAAATAGTTTTATTTTAATTTTAAGTTAATTATTTGCTTCAACATCAATACCATGACATACATAATCTCTTTTGATTCATTTAATATAATAATATAGTGAAATATTTTACTAAAAATGCCAAAAAACTTATTTTTGCCGGTGCATATTTTTTTTCATAAAATTAATGTTTTGCTTGAAAATTAAAACAATGCTATACATATTTGCTTCTAAATTCATTTAATATAACGGGAAAGTAAAATCTTTAATTTAAAAAATTATAAAATTGATGTGCACCAAAATGTTGCAAAAGAGTTGCTAAAGATAGATATTTTTCATGTGGTGCTGGTGCAAAATAGTTTAATTTTAATTTTAAGTTACTTATTTGCTTCAACACTAATACCATGACATACATAATATCTTCTAGATTCATTTAATATAATAATATAGTGAAATATTTTACTAAAAATGCCAAAAAACTTAGTTTCTAATTGTAGTAATTTTTGCCAGTGCATATTTTTTCTCATAAAATTAACTTTTTGCTTGAAAATTAAAACAATGCTATACATATTTGCTTCTAACTTCATTTAATATAACGAGAAAGTAAAATCTTTAATTTAAAAAATTCTAAAATTTATGTGCACCAAAATGCTGCAAAAGAGTTGCTAAAGATATATATTTTTCATGTTGTGCCGGTGCAAAATAGTTTTATTTTAATTTAAAGTTAATTATTTGCTTCAAAATTAATACCATGACATAGATAATCGCTTCTAGATTCACATAAAATAACATTATAGTAAAATATTTTACTAAAAATGACAAAAAAATGAGTTGCTAGTTGTAGTTATTTTCGCCCCGGCATGGTGCAAACATTTTTTTTCATTAAATTATTTTTTTGCTACAAAATTAATAAAATGCTATACATATTTGCTTCTAGATTCATTTATTATAACAAGAGGAGATTGAAATATTTAATCAAAAATTTAAAAAAAACAGTCGCTAGAGATAGATTTTATTTTAATTTTAAATTAATTTTTTGGTTCAAACTAACACCATGGTATACATATTTGCTTCTAAATTCATTTAATATAACTGGATAGTGAAATATTTAGTTAAAATCTTTAAAAAATGAGTTGCTATGAAACTGTTATTTTATATTAGTTAGTTACTTTCATTTGGTCCTAGTGGACCAAGCTATGGGTGCATTTTCAGCACATCCACCACGAGTCTATTTTGAGTGGTTCAGGTGTAAAAATATTTATTTAATTGTTTGATTCAAAATTAATATTATTCTATGTATGTTCACTTCTTGTCTCATTTAATTTAAGGAAAACAGTCCAATGATAATTGAAAATGGAATTGAGAGGGAATAAGAATGCTATCTCACAAAGTGGTAGTTGATTTTCGGTACAAAATAATATTCCAAAAAAATATTTTTGGTCATTATAATAATAATAGTAATAATAATTCTGAAAAAAATATTTATTATACAATTTTTTTAACATGTAGGCTATATTGGGAATACTGTTATTTCCTATGACAGGGTTAACATCTCTGAACGTGAATCCGGGGTTTGTCACGGTCATTTGAGGTGCACCAATATTAACATTTTCACATATTGAACATTGCACCAGCAACTGAGAAGTACCTTTTTTGGCATCCTGTGCAATTATAATACTCAAATTTTTATAATGCATGTTCTATACATAGGACAGAACGAAACTATAACATTACAGTTTTTATGATGCATGTTATATAGATAGGACATGATGCAATTATAATATTAAAGTTTTTATAATGCATGTTCTATAGATAGGACAGAATGCAATTATAATGTTCAAGTTTTTATAATCTTGTCTGTCGCTGTTAGATGTTTTTCAAAATTACAAGGATACTTAGTTTTAATACTTTGCTGAAGCCTTTTCTGAAATACTATATTGTATCCCAATATTTTGTGTGAGGATTCCAGTCGTATGCAATTTTATGATTATTTTTTATGTTGAGGACGACTGTATATAGCACTTTCTATCATAATTTTAAATATGATATTTACCATGTATTGTGCAAGGCTTTGAAGAATAAATGTTCTACCATTCAGTAAGTTCATAGATTTGTTTAAGTCTATTCAAAAATGTATAATAATAATTCAAGTATAATTGGGGCCAATTATAGCGAATGAAATAAATTTATTTCTTAAGCTTTGATACTCTCAAAAACCCTTGCAACGGTTCTTCTTACAAAACATAATGAAAGAAAGATCCGCAATCTTTATGGAATCATATAACAGTAAGGGAATAAATCTTAATTATATCTATCTATTTATTAATTGAATCTGATAAACATTATAAGCTATATAATGTTCATTATCACATGTATGATACCATACCGGACAATCCTCTTCCAATATTGAATGAAGGATTATCATATTGGTCTGGTACCACAACCAATAACAGACTACATAAACTACAACAGTACATAATATGTAAGCTCAGCATTTAAGCTTAAACATTTAAATTTATGTAGAATCTTTCAAGTCGTTGATAAATTTGAAATATAAATTCAATTTCAAGTAAACATTACACTTTCATAGTAGTCTTTTCGTATTCGTTTCTGTGGTTATGGTCATTAGCATTACCATCTCCATCGTTAACATCACCTTTATTATTGTCATCATTCTTATCATTACCATTATCATCAGAATTACCAGTTGTGTCTTAATCTACAGCATGTTTTGACGAATACTATTGTCAGAATCCTTATGCAGTTCCTTTTGATTTTGGATCCATTTCTTAATTGCTAGGATTTTGGCTCAAAAACCATAATACTTTAATAAAAAAATTTATAAATTAAATAAGATAAACTTATCATTAATATCAAACTTCCTATTACATTTTAGTATTACAATTTCTTTAATTTAATGGGGAAATGATCTTTACGAGGTAACCTAAATAATGAATGTTCTCACTAGCCAGTTGAAGCAGTCGCGTGACGTCACCGTTGTGACGTATTCGTTACAGGGTAGATCGTTGTTGATTGGCTGAATAAATTGATCACAAAATTACCATTGAATGTCACGACTTCGTGTAGCATATGTACTACTCGTTTCATTGACCACATTTATTGTTTTCATTTTGTTTGAGGTTTAATAACGTAACTAGGGCTAATTTAAAATAAGAAAATAGTTATTCTCTGCATAACAAGACCTAATAGTGGTTGGTAATTGTCTATATATCTTATGTAGATTGTGGAAGCAAATTTCGTAATGGCTGGGTGGTCCTTTATAGCACTTCTTAAAATGGTATATTTTTTTTTATATTTTAGATTTGTGTATAACTTACTGTATAATAATAAGTTTGGCGAAATTTTATTGAGTTTCATATATTACTAAATGGTATAATATGCGAATCCATTCCATTTCTCTTCTGGTTTACATAATGATTGAATGAGATCAACCACAAGTTCTGTAAAACTCTTGGGAAATACTGCACCTGCTTTGAATTAATCCTATGATTGGCTCAATTATGGCCTCAGTTTTATTTAACTAACAATTATTCAATTATATTACACAATTTTTTGTTAAAGAAATATTGTCAAAATGAAAAGGTATTTAATTGAATTATTAGATTTAATCGTATTGAGATTGATGAAACTTAATTTTTTTTATTTTATTAATGCAATTCTATTTTTTTAAGGGTTAGATAATCTGTTAAAGTGTTTTATATCCAAGTCGATTGTTATCAAATTGTTTATCCAATTTTATTATTATTTACAAAATATACATTTTTTTTAAATATGTAAATTCTATTTCACGAAAATGTAGTTAACCATCACTGTTGAAACAATTTTAATTTTGAAGTAAATGTTCTTATATCTTTAAATAAACTGTTGTCAATTTTAAGGTTTCGTTGAAGTATAACTTTCTAAATTGTGAGAGTAATGAAAATCTAGATGTTTGAGGATTTCTATATGGTTCGACAATAGCAAAAATGAGGTAACTCTCATTCAAATTGCATGGACCTTACCTCATAAATATTTACAGGGAAGTTAATCTATACATAGACAATCGCATAAACTAAATGAATTATGCAACTCTTATCAAAGTAAATTAAGTTTCACCTCAAACGTTTATCTTTAATTTAAAAACTATAAAGTTTAAATAAATATTTCGTTGCATATCATTTTTGCTTAAACAAAACCTTTGATTATCTCTTCAGCATCATAATAGCATTAAGGTAGCTTAGGAAATTTAATTAATACTCTCGTGACCTGAAACTAGACGTGATTATTTTCATCTTGATTAATAAAAATTTTAAAGCATCTTACTTGTGAAAACATTTTGTATTTAAAATTAAAACTTTTTCCTCTCTACTCTACTTTATTAATTCTTTGATTAATCCATTAAAAAATGGAGCCATACAACGTAGTAAAATCCTTGAAGGGTTCGTTTAATAGATGTAGTTGTAACCAAACTAGCAATTAAATAGTTAGCACAAATAGAGGTGCAAAGTTATTCAAACATTGAATGCCTCCCTACCATTTATTATTTTAATTTATTTCTACTTTGTAAATTGTTTTTTAAACTTTCTAAATTACTTTTATAAATGTATAAATTATTACAATCCTTCCAAAACAAAATTATATTTTGATGTCTATGTTTTCTCGAAGATTTGTATTAATCCTTTGCAGATTAAAATTCACATTGTACTTCAAGCTGCAACTTAATGTCTAGATTCTTTAAACCTTTATGGGTCGTCGGAGAAAAGCAAAAGCGAACGTAGAGGTGGATATTTTCGTAAAATAGAAGTAACTTGTTCAAGTTTTCAATTCATGTTTTATTATAATTATATTTTATTCGTTAAAAAAGTTGATTTATATCATATATTATGCAACATTGTTTACATAAACATTTGAAATTATAACAGTTGGGCTTTTTATCAAATTAATTAAGGAGAACTTGTAAAACACTCTATTTTTATGGGAAAGCTATTTGTTAAAAACCTTCATTATTTACATAAAAAAAGCTAATCAAAAATGTTTTTATATTTTTATTCTACCGTATTTTCCATTTAACATAAATTAAATTACATGTATAATTGTAAGCAACATTTAATTAATTATTTTTGTATTATGGATAATTATTGAGAATAATATAATTTGTTCTCTTCAGACTAAGGAAATTATAGAAAAATTATCCTCAAAAGTTTGTTCATTTAAGAATTTATTGGTACTTGTTTTGCTCAATAACTGATAGGTTTTAGCGGAGACTAAAGTCACTGCTCTAGGAATATAAGAAACTGCTAATGTTGAAAGCTTATATTTTGAACTCGCATGTTTTTTATTCTCGACATAACATCTCATTAGTCGGCGATTCCAAGAGACTTTTTGAACACAGTTGTTCGGTGACACATATCTTCTTCCTCATAGATTAGACAACAATTAACATTGTTGTCTAATGCTTATATCTTCTGCACATATTTTGTCGTTCCCTCGTATAACATAAACAATGTTCGCTCCAAATCTTTCAGTCATTTTTCAGTGGAGTTTTATTTCATAAGACGAGTTTTCTTCCTTCAAGCAGCAATTCTTTTTACATATATCCTAAATTTTCTCTCTGTAAGGTGCACACAAAATAACTTGAATGATGCTTATTAGCTTCAAATCTTTAGTATAGGCTATGTTATTGTCGGAAATGTTGCCATTCCATGTAAAAATAAACTAAAAATGGCTGAAAAACTGTAAATTGTTTTTAAAAATATTGAAATACCTAATTTAGGATTTTTACAAGACTTCTGTATCCAATACTATGTTTAAGGTTTAGTTTTATTTATTTATTATTTTTATTATTAATTAATTGGTTATGTTTATAGAAATGTAGTATGCCACTGGTAAATACCATCAAGTGACGTCATGCACTGAGTTGTCATTTCATCACTACATGGAGAAAATAAAAAATATTACAAATTATAATAATAGCATTAACGTTATATAAACTTTTTTGAACGCTTTACAAAAGCACATTCTCACTATCTCTTCACCACTGAAGGGCGAGGACAAAATTGTTGCTTCCTTGTCACTGTAACAGACCACAGGTGTAGGAAGAACATCATTCTTAATTCCCTCAGCTACGAGTTGCTAAACTGCTGCTCAGAAGTTGTGTGATATATTTATTATACGTTTAATTGGTTGCGAATCGCCTTTTTACCTAGTCTGACTCTGAAGGGTGTAAACGAACTTTGGACAGACCTACCAAACAACCAACCCTCTCTTGAACGACCAGAACGATAAAACGGCTCGCAAAAGTTTCACTTTTACTTTTGAAATTTCTTCGTTTTGAAGTTTCTACTTTCGAAATTTCTAGCCTAAATTAAACATTTTAATTAATTCGTTTTGAAATTGTGTATTATTCGTAGCCTGACCAGCGACCAGTGATGATTAGCGACAGCTTGTTAACTATCTATCCCGTTGTTTAGCTTAGCATGAACACAATGTGATAAATATTTTTGTAATTAATAAATGAGCCATAGTTAAGTTGAAAGCAAACTGGGTTGTTTTCTAATATTATAACATGCTAAGTAGAGTTTGGAATGATATATTGTAATCATTCAATTTAGAATATAATTTTGTAGAGGTTTCAAACTTTGTGTTGTCTACTAGTACTTTTTACTGCTCTCATTGGCTTTATTTATGATATAACTTCATTTAATTTATGGTATAACTCCCCATTTAATTGTTGATACAACTTGCCATTTAATTCATGGTAGAACTCTCCATGTAATTTGTGGTAGAATTAATTCATGGTAGGATTCCTTCTTTAATGAGTGTTAGAACTCATCATTTAATTAATGGTAGAACTCAGTATAGTAATTCATGGTATAACTCTCCATTCAATTTATTGTAGAACTCGCCATTCAATTTATAGTAGTTTTAATTTAATTTAATTAATGATATAAATCCTCATTTGATTCATGGGAGAACTACCTGTTTAAATATTGATATAAACCCCCATTTAATTCATGGCAAACTCCCCATTTAATTCATGGTAGAACTCATTATTTATTTCATGTAAGAATTCCTCATTCAATTCTTGGTAGAACTTCCCTTTTAATTTATGATAGATTTCCCAATTTAATTAATGATATAAATGTCCCCTTAATTCATGGAGAACTCTCTATTTAATCAATTATATAAATCCCCATTTAATTTATGGCGAAACTCCCCATTTAATTCATGGTAGAACTCCCCACTTGATTCATGGGTAACTCCCAATTTAATTATTGATATAAATTCCCATTCAATTCATGGTAGAACTCTCCATTTTATTTATGGTATAATTCCCTATTTAATGTATGGTAGATTTCCCCATTTAATTAATGACAGAAATCCCCATTTAATTTATGGCAGAACTCCCTATTTAATTAATGATAGAAATCCCATGTAATTCATGGGATAGCTCCCAATTTAATTTATGGTAGATTTCCCCATTCAACTAATAATAGAAACCCATATTTAATTAATGGGGAACTCCCTATTTAATTAATTATAAAAATCCCCATTTAATTCATAGGAGAACTCTCCATTTAATTACTAATATAAATCTCCGTTTAATTCATGGGATAACTTCCTATTTAATTAATAATAGAAACTCCATGCAATTCATGGATTAGCTCCCCATTTAATTTATGGTAAATTTCCCCATTTAACTAATGATAGAAATCCCCATTTAATTCATAGGAGAACTCTCTATTTAATTAATGATAGAAATCTCAATTTATTTCATGAGATAATTCCTTATTTAATTAATTATATAAATCCTAATTTAATTCATGGGATATCTCCATAGTTAATTAATGATAGAAATACCTATTTAATTCATGTTAGAACTCCCCATTCAATTCATGGGTAACTCCCTATTTAATTAATGACATAAATCCCCATTTAATTCGTGGGATAACTCCTCATTTAATCAGTTATAGAAATACCCTTTAATTCATGGCAGAACTCCTTATTTATTTAATGATATAAATCTCAATTTAATTCATGGGATAACTCCCCATTTAATTAATGATATAAATCCCCCTTTAATTCATGGCAGAACTCCATATTTAATTAATGATAGAAATCCCCATTTAATTGATGAGATAACTCCTCATTTAATTGATGATAGAAATGCCCATTTAATTCATGGGATAACTCCATATTTATGTAATGATAAAAATCCCTATTTAATTCATGAAATAACTCCTCAGTTCATTAATGATAGAAACCCCCATTTAATTCATGAGATAACTCCATATTTAATTAATGATATAAACCCCAATTTAAGTCATGGCAGAACTCGCCATTTAAGAAATGATATCGATTGTTTTTTCAAGAAGATAAAAAATCTTTCCAGATAATTTTTATTTAGCAGATACCTCAAATCTGAACGTGTTGTGTTCTTCTACCAACGACAAGTCTAAGTCTGAACTTTACTCCTTAAAACTCAGAGCCAATGCAAATTGGACTGAATAGTCATTTTATAATGGCACTTATTATGGCAAACCGTTTGATATTAACTTATTTATTTTCTTAAAAGTAAGTTCAACTTTCATCTAATTTAAAATAAATATTCAAGTATAGAAGAAAACAATCGATAGTAAGTTATTGAAGCTGAATGTTCGGTGCAGCTTAACAAATAGATTGAAAATATGAACAATTGTTATCTGTTTTTTGAGTATTTTTCCAAATAATAAATAAATGGTCAAATAAAAATGATTAAGATTGTTGTCAAACAAAGCTGCAAAGCCGGAAAGTTCATAAAATGTCAATCATCTGATGATAGCTAATTTTACGCCTCCGAACATGTCCAAAATTCAAAAAAGTCAATTTGTTCTTCACATCACGCAAAATAATTTTTATCTAAATGTTCACTTCAACAAAATACTTTATACCACTCAAATACGTGTAATCATTATACTAATTAATAGTGTTGTACATGTTATTGTTTTTGTGGTTATTATAGAATAATTATCATTACAGTAGAGTAAATGATGTAGCTATATGAAAAGTTATCTATAAAAACTTACTGTACGAATACCTTTTTTGATCTGTGATTGCAAGTGAGCGGGGAGAAGTATTTTCTACAGAAGTTTTTGTATTTCTTTCTGTCCAATCTCTCACTCAGTGTAATTAGCCTATAAATATTTGAGTGAATGTCCAGGTCTGGTTGTACAAAAATGTTTATTTAATAAATGTGTTCTCTGACCGGTCGACACCAGCTTCCTCTCTCTCGAGAGGAATCCAATGGTGCCTCCAATGTCTAAAAGAGAAATGATTGAGTAGAGTTCTCTGCTGGGAAAAATTAGAACAGGAAATGATTAAGTGTCCTGAGAAATGTATGTAGTTGAGCGTGTGGCCAGAGTGGTTTAATTTCTATTGACTTGTCTTTATTGTTATATTTTGAGGTCTGGATAGTTTCGTATCTAAATCTGGTTAAGTGTACACATGTATTTCTATTCTTTCAGTGGGATCTATTTCTGGTGGTTGCTGTTGCATGACTCGGTTATGTTGTCTGTTTGTGGTTATATTCTTTGTTATTTCGTTGTCGATATGTTTGCGAATGCTGATTTGTTGGGATGATTGAGGTTGGGAGTGGAGATATTTTAGAAATATGGGAGTAGTAGTTGGCTATGATACTTTTTTCTGTCTGGGTCTGGAAAGTACATTGCCTAAAAATGACAAGAGTGATTATATAGTAAAGAAATAAAATCAATCTCATGTCCAAGCTAGCTTTTATCGAGAATACTTTTGTTTCTGACTGTAGTTGTGATGTGAAGGATTTTGTGTTTCCAGTGGCACTATAAAGTGTTAGATTTCACATAATTTTCAAAACCGTTTCTCCAAGCTCAAAAGAGTTTTAAAATCAATACTTTATTACAACGAGAATATAATGAAGAAATAAGAATTATATTCAATTAATGTTCAAAAATGTTTCGAATGTTAAATTATAATAAGAAACATCAGTATATATTTTTGGGAGTTTGAAAAAAGAAAAAAGAAATTAATCCACTGCACTACTTATACCATAACTAATCTTGGCTCTAAATTTGTATGCCTTTATAGTTTAAAAAAATTAAAAGTGAACGATATTGAACCTAATTTTCTCTCAGACAAATTTTGCAAAAATATTCTTGAATATAAGCACTTCTCTCATAAACCACCACCTATGGTGTGTAATAGGTCGTAAATGTTATATAGATACGAAAGAAAAGTTTTACATAAAATTGAAAACTTTTTAAGATTTTGATAACACTTAATGGATTATTAACACTTTGGTTCCTGTGGAGAAGAATCTTGTTATACAATAATGGTTCTTTCCAATATTCATTTCAATTTGGTTTATACTTTATGCATAGCTTTTAAAAAACATTTTGTCCGACCTGTTTCGTAATTGGTTATTTGTAATACTTACATATTAATACTTTGTTCATTTTAAGTGTGTTTAATATACAAACTAGTGAGTTTGAAATATAGTCATCAGACATGGCTTATTGTAGTTGCTATTTTTGTACATAAATTTGTTAGGTTTCAACTTTCCATATGCTATATATTGTCTTTGCCTATCATTCTAGAATGTTATTTTAATCGTTACTAATACATTGTCTATTGATAAACCTTCCATTTGTTTTAAAAATACAAATTTATTTTGCTTTGAGGCTAACATTAATTGACTTAACCTATGTTGAAAGTACAGTATTTTACCGAGCTACTTCTTCTGAACAAAATTTACCAAAACCAATATTAATTTATTAAAATGGTCTCTACAAATTATCATCTAGATGTTGGCATAGTTGTAACATATTATCATGGGTTTTATGTGCATGCTCTAAATAAATAACAATACAAATAGGTAGACAAATAAATTATGGCATCTCTTACCTGGCATCCTCTGCCCTGGCAAACAGCACCACCGCCTGTGCCGTCGGCTTCTTCATAAGGGCAAGAATCGCATTGTCGAACACTAGTTCATCGGCGTTGTGAGGAATCTTTTGCGAGACGGCGATGCAAATGTTCCTTTCGGCAGCCATTTTGTGGATGACGTCAATACCGGACTCGCCGTACGATCCCTCCGAGTAAATGGTGGACACGTAGGACCAATTGAACTCCTGCATCACATCCACAATGGCCAACGCCTGAAACGTGTCCGGAGGAACTGTGCGGGCAAAGAATTCGAACCGGGATTTGTCGGACAGCGCCTTGGCGGTTGATGCAGGACTCACCTGGGGGATTCTGAACAGTCTGAATAAATTTGCCACTTGCAGGCTCACTGAACTATACGAGCCTCCTATCACTCCTCTTACAGGCTTTGCTTTGTATTTCACTCTTGGCTGTTTTCCATCTGCGCATTCTAGACCGGAATAATCGTCTAAAGACACTCGAATAAATTCTAAAGATTGATTTAAGGCATATGTATCCTTAGAACAAGTATCTAAGATATTCACTCCTAAAGTTAAGTTTGGTAAAATTGTTTGGTCTTTGTTTATTATGTCTATCGCATACAACATCGCCTCCAGTCTTTGTAGCCCTCTGTTATAAATGGCAGTTGAACACGGCGTCTTGTCTCCTTTTTCGTGCACAGGAAAAAGGCCTCCTAGCATCAGATCTCCGTCCATGTTCACACCAACGGCTTTCACGCCCGTCCACAGCCTGACGAGGAGGAGCACAACCGTGTAGATCCAGGGTATCCACACCCATAAGAGAACAGTCGAGATGCAAGACGAGTTTCGGAGGAAACACAACATCCTCCAAACGCACTCTATAGAGTACAAGAATATGAAGTTTCTGGGAAAGAAAAAATAAATATGTTAGACATGTCTTTTGAAATTTTATTTATCAAAGTTAATATACAGGGTGCGGACAAAGTCCTTGGACAACTTTAAAATGCGATACTTCTGTAAATAATGAATAAAACTACAAACAATTAAATTTTTTTTATTTGATATAGCGTTTTTGAACAATCGTACAAAATGGCATTCAATTTGTCCTCCTCTGGCGTGAATTACACGCTCTCAAGTCTGCTACGAAAGCCCTCTGCTGCTTTACACAACGTTTCTTGGGATATGTTTGCCCATACTTTCTCGAGAGAGCACTTGAGAGCTTCAACTGACACATGAGAAGAAGCACAGGCATCTGCCTCCAAAAGGGACGAAATACAAAAGTCCATCGGGTTGAGGTCTGGTGACAAGGGCGGCCAAACCTCCTTGCTTTAAAAACCCAGAAAATGGTCTTGGCACCACTTCTGTGTCTTCTTGGACGTGTGTGATGGTGCACCGTCTTGTTGGAAGGTGAACGGCTTGTCTTTAAAGTGTTTTTTGGTCGCTTGAAGTGCAGGAGTCAAGATTGTTTCAAGGTACGAATTTGTGTTCACTTTTGCATCTTGTGGTACAAAAATGATGGGAGACTTCCATGTTTTGGAAATGGCGGCCCACACCATGACAGAAGAAGATTTCTGTCGTCTGAAAACCCTTCTCATGGAATCAGGAATGTCTGCAGAGGATTTTGCTAGGATTCTGTCAATTTGTCGGTTGCAGATTGCCTCGACAGTGAACAATTTTTCGTCAGTGAAAATGATCTTGCTTGTGTCCGTACCTGCCTTCATCTTGTTAAGAAGAATCTTCGCTCGAGCCAGTCTCTTTTCTTTTTGGAGGTCTGTGAGGTGCTGACGAGTTTGCATTTTGAGAAGTAAGAACTTCAAATCGGGTTTAACAATTTTTCTCATTGTCTTCTCACTGACATTCATGTCACGGGCCATTGTCCTCATGGATCTTTTTGGATTGCACCAGACCTTTGAAGTCCGAGAAGATCGTGGTCTTCCACTTCGAGGACGATCTTCAGTACTTTGGAGTTCTTTAAACCTGCTAACTGTGTAATAAACAGTTGATCTTGGAGCTTTAAGAAGCTTCACTATCTAAGAACTTGTTTTGCCCGCGCAATGGAGCTAAGTAATAGCTGCACGTTTATCACTCATACTCGATATTAAAGCTAAATTTTCACAAATTAATTAAACAATCTAAAAGAGGATGGTTGAAATAATTAATATCTAACACTGGGAACTTATTGCATGTATTTAAGAGTTTATTAAATTAAATATTCTGTTTTGTCCAAAGACTTAGTCCGCACCCTGTATATATATATATTTTTAAGATAAATAGTAGGGCTAAGTATATTCTATATATTTTTCAAATTTTATTTATTTTAACGTTTCGAGCTATACATTGATCATCTTCATAAACTAAAACATATAAAAAGAACAACATAAGTATATAAGCTATGATGAAATTTTGATACTAAAAATGTACTAAAAACAAAAAAATAGGATTTCAAATTAAAACATGAAGTACAAAAATGTTTTGATTAAAATCAAATTGAATGAAAATCAAAGAAAATTGAAAATTATAAACGCTAAAAAAATAAAATAAAAATAAAAAGCTAAAATCTGTTGAGCTGTTAAAGCAAATTACAATAGTATTTAATCTTGTTAAAAATAGTTGATAAAGTGAAAAAAAATTGTTAAAAATTTACTAAAATTGAATACAGTTAAAAAATTTATAAAGCTTAAGAAAATATGAATAAGCTAAAATTAAAATTGAAAAAATTGAAAAAAATTGAAACAGTAAAAAAATTAAAATTTCAAAAGTTGTTGAAAACATTTCGAAAAACAAAGTTAAAAAATATAATTTATATAAAGTATGATTACTATTGTAATATACCTTGAGACTTGAGTATTACATTTTTATACTGATCTATGATAAAATTGAACTGTTAAGGTGATCTTTGGTTTAGGGGAAAAATATTAAAACATGGTAATAAATCGTTAAATTTTTAAAAACTCGTTAAAAGAAAGTGGTAAATGTGATATCAGTTTAATAGACTTTCAATTTTACAGAGTCCATGTTATTGAGATTAGGATTGATTTGTTTTATTATAATGCGTTCTTTTATTAAAAGTTCTTGTTCTGTATTAGCTGTGGCTATTATAGAAAAATTATCATTGTTTATGGTGCATGATCCATTTTTAATATGGTCTCTTCTTGAACTATGGGGTGGTTTTGTTAAGGAGAAGCCAGTTCTGAAAGATCGATCTCTGTGTTCTGAAATCCTCACAGGTAAATGTCGGGACGTTTGCCTAACATAGATGGAGTTACATCCACCACATTCATATTTATAAATTATAGAGGATCTCAGAACATTAGGTATCCGATCTTTTATTCTAAAAAAAATACTAACTCTAAAATTATTATTAAAAATGATTCTAAAATCTAATTGAGGATAAATTTGGATACAAGGTTCATTAAATTATTTCTTAGTGTAAAAGATGAATTAAACATTTTACTTCTAAAGATTGTTTTTCAATAATAGGTTTTTTGGTGTTTTTTTGGGAAAATTTGAGAAATCAACTTTTTGTTTTGGATTCCACAAGAATGTTTACTTAGAATAAAATAAATAACTTTATATACAACAATTCTTCCTGAATAAACTTCACAAAATTATGCATAGCTACTGTTAGAAGTATTTTTTAGAAAGTTAACCAAAATCAAAGTTTAGCTTATAATATATTTTAATTTTAAACAAGTGTTTACTTAGAATGAAATAAAGAACTATTAATTATCATAAATTTACTAACCACGCGAGATCTATTTGCCTCCTCTTGTTTTATGTAGTCTAATTAGATTGTAAGTTGTTATTTAGTTGTGAGATCAGTTTGCATTAAATAATAACTTTATTATAAATTTATAAAGTAATTAATTACATATTTATTTTATTAATTTTTACTGTACTTTTTCTTATTCTGGTTTCGATGTTGTATAGTGCATTACTATATAAAGCATATTATTATATGAATTTATATTTCATTTCATTTCTACAATTGCATGTGTCACGAGTCGCCACTGATATATATATATATATGCGTGGGTGTGTGTATATATATTTATATATTTATTTAATTAAAACAAATGGTCAATTTACGAAGCTTTATCAATTCTAAGATATAAGCCAAGCATTAACAAACAATCAGATTGCTTCTTAAGACAACTAACGTTGTTTACGAATTGAGTAAACAACGTCCAACACTCACCAACGCTAGAAATAAATTAGTGTAAAGAAATTGTTCTAAACTTTCATTGTCACAAAATAATTCTTCTTCCAGGATCAACAAAACTTTTATATTTATAGAGATAAGAACATATTTTTTTCCGATTATATACGAATATAAAATATGTATACTGCTTGGAATAATAATTATATAATTGAAAATCTTATTTGCAAACAAAGAATACTCACTACAACTAATAAAATAGATATACGCATAACAGAAGCATTATACATAGCCAAACACAAGCCTATACTAAACCATAACACACCATACGAACTAAATATTGCCTAAACTAATTTTCTCCCCCATATAACTTACGCTTACATTTTTCTTACAGATAATCCGAACCAATACAAACATTTTTGAGTATAAATATTTTTAACAAAATGACGACCAAAGAAATAAAATTTAGAAACTTTTTTAATTTCTTAATTTTTTAACT
>JARUHE010313604.1:0-32196 GCA_031471125.1 Archaeomysis grebnitzkii | reverse complement strand
TTGGGTCGTGAGTCATGGCCGCTGCTGCTATGTGCTTGGGCATATTCTCGCAAACTAAGTCGGTGTTAGGCTAGGTTTAGTTCTAGCCCAAGCTCCTAGGAGCGTGGGCCTCTGCGGCGGCTGAGATTAACGAAACTCAGTACCGAAACTAATCCTTTGTGGATTGTTTCGCTAAATAAACTGACAATCCAAAGCGATTTCAGCCTCGGCTTTTACCGCAGCAAAATGCGCTTGTGCCCGAGGAAGGATTCGAGAGGCAAAGAACAGCGCCGTCTTTGGTTTTTCGGCCAATACCGCCGTATCGTATCCCGAGTCCGCACCGCATTGCTCGGCCGCTATCGCCGCTTTTGCCAAACACACTGCACCGTGGACATAACCCGCACCCATTAATAGATCCGTTGCCCCCATCAGCGCCTGTGGTTGACTGCTAGCAGCCAATGCGAATAGATGTTTGATAGAACTCTCAAGATCGTCGATCGCAGCGCCAATCGGCGCTGACAAGCGTTGAATCATTGCATTGGTGTGACCATCGCATTGATTCACGGTATCGCGCATCTCCGCGATCAATGCAGTGATCGCCGCACCCTTGTCGTGAAAAATCTTGCGGCCGATAAAATCAAGCGCCTGAATACCCGTCGTGCCTTCGTATATCGGAAGTATTCGTGCATCGCGCATATGTTGCGCCGCACCGGTTTCTTCAACAAATCCCATACCGCCATGGATTTGTACGTTTAGGCTCGAGGTTTCTTGCGCGGTTTCGGTACACCATGCTTTAACGATTGGCGTGAGTAGCTCAACCCTTGCCTTGTTCTGCGCACTTGGGTTTAAACGCGCTTGGTCGATAGACACTGCCGCACCTAAGCCGATCAAACGCGCGGCTTGGGTAATTGAAGTAATGGTCATCAACATCCGCCGAACATCTGGATGGTCAACGATTTTTACGCGCTTGCCGTCGGGCAATGTACCTTGCACTCGATCTTCGGCAAAGGCCACCGCTTGTTGACGGACACGCTCTGAAACCGCCACACCTTGATGACCTACCGCTTGACGCGCATCATTCATCATGGTGAACATGTATTTCAAACCGTGGTGCGGCTCACCAATTAAATAGCCAAGCGCGCCTTCGTTTTCGCCAAAAGCCATCACACAGGTTGGACTGCCGTGGATCCCTAATTTTTCTTCGACCTTAATGGCGTGCGCATCGTTTCGAATCGTGTAGTCGCCGTTGGCGTCGGCTAGGAATTTTGGCACGATAAACAAACTAATTCCCTTAACACCTGCGGGGGCATCAGGCAATCGCGCTAAAACTAAATGGACGATGTTTTCCGTCATCTGGTGATCGCCCCAGGTGATAAAGATCTTCTGGCCTTTGATTCGGTAATGATCACCATCGGGGGTCGCTCGGGTCTTCACCGCAGCTAAATCTGTGCCCGCATCGGGCTCGGTGAGGTTCATCGTCCCGCTCCACTCCCCACTGATTAAATTTGGCAAGAATGCAGTCTTTAAGGCATCACTACCGTGGGAACTAATCGCCTCAACGGTGCCGACGGTCAAAAGAGGGCAAAGCGACAGTGCAAGATTGCTGGACATCCAGATCTCGCTGATCCCCGTTGCCAGTGATTTAGGTAAGCCTTGACCGCCGTACTGCGGATCGGCATTTAGCGCGTACCAACCGGCATCAACACCTTGCCAATAGGCTTCTTTAAACCCGGCCGTTTGCTCGACGCCCTTTTCGCCCAGCTTCGCGCCTTGGGTGTCGCCAATTGAATTCAAAGGCGCCCAAACATCATTCCCAAGCTTGGCAGCCTCTTCGACCACCATTTGGATCAATTCAGCATTTACGTCCTCGTTACCAGCGGTGGCAAATAATTGCGGCACTTTATACACTTCGTTGAGTGCAAAACTTACCTGTTCAGTCGGAAAACGAAAATCAGCCATATTAATCTTCTTTGCAATGAAAGCGAAACTTAAGATCCCATGATTTTATCAGCGCACACGTAAAGCACAACCACCTACCTCGCGATGAGCGCTATTGTCTAATAATTGCACCGAAAAGACGCGGCGAAAATCTCGGGCTGCGCGCAGAAACCAAGCACTAGCGAGAGGGGGTGAATTTGAGGCCAATTAGCCGCAGCGCGAAGACCAAGTGCGACATTGTTTAATCAAAATCAAAGCCGTAGCAGCGTAGGGCAGAACAATAAAGCGACACCGATTACCCTTTGGGTGCAAATAACCACCGACTCTAGTCCTATCCCATGCGCCCTGGAGGCTGGGCGAGGACTAGAGCCGTAGCGAAAGCGTGTAATTTTGAGTTCGAATTTTTAACAATTTGCGACGCATAGTGGTTCTTATGGGTGAAAATTGGCAGAACTTTGGGCCAAAAGACCGCGCTCGCAGTCGGTTTTTAGTTCTGGCAGATGCCTCTGCCGACCGGGTGGTTTATTGATAGCTGCAGTGATAAGCGGTTTGCGCAGCAGCAATCACCGAAAAACTAGAATTCGCCGTCACTTCGAAAACCTCACCATTTTTGTATTCAGTGTATTGCGACTCATCTGCAAGCTTCACTTTTAACCGCCCATCGATAACCGTCATGACCTCGTGAGTACTGGTATTGAAAACATAGTCACCAACATCCATAACGCCCACCGTGGCCGCGCGTTGCTGGCCAGAAAACGCAATCGACTGAACCTTGCCATCAAAATATTTGTTTACACTTAACATCGAGACCTCTGGGGTAATTTTCGCCCTATACATTACCAGCTCTTTGCCTCGCACATTACAGAATATCAAGCAATTAGCCCCCCAGCTTAAAGCTGGTTTGCTTTGCTTTCGAAGCGTAATTTTAAGCTAAAAATGGCAGCTATTGCCTTTAGCGTCGTCAACAAAACTGTTGAAGCAACCGGGCCACGCCATCTCAGCTGACATGCAAACTTTTGCGTTTCCGCTCACTTTACTCTCATTCACAGGGTCAGATCTCAGCACAAAGCACAAAATACAACACAAAACTCAGCTGGCCATCCGAATTCAATCTTGATCCGGACGCTCCAGGAGCAATGAATAGCGTTGAAAAGCATCGCTTTCGTGCAGGTATTTATTCAGCATCGCTTCCCAATACGATTCCTCACTAAGCTCAGCAATCACCTGATTCAAATAGATCTGAACCTCGGTTAAATCGCGGTGCAGTAAAAAGCTCCGTTTCATTGTCGAATGCGGTATTTTCGAAAAATGTATCCACTGCTCTAAGCCTAGTGAATTGATATAATACCTCGCGGCTAGCTCGGCTAGCGGTGCTGCATTGGCCTTGCCTTCTGCGATCATCAACACCACTTGCTCTTCGCGTTCCAGGTCAATCCTTTGGATTTCATCCGTTGCAACCAAATCGTCAATTCCAATATATTTATGCCCGAGAACACCTGCAACTTCCATGCCCTTAAGCGACGTCGGCTCAAGGTACTCTACAGGCACCGATGAGGGAGATATCACCGAATTTCGATCCTCGATCAACTGGTCGCTCCAAAGATATTTGGTCTTATCTTTATCGCCAAACCAACCAGGATTAACCCACGCGACTACGCCGACAAAATCGGACTTTAGCCGTTGATTCAATCGTACCCGCGGCAAAACCCTAACCTGAAAATCATACTCCCCCTCTGAGCGCTGATTAAGCTCCTCCGCGAGATCATAAGTCAGGCCTTGATTTTTTTCTAAATCAACAACAAATGGAGGAAAGGCGTGATAGGTCCAAAGCGTCACCACCTCAACAGCCATAACCGAATAGAATGGACAAATAACCGCTGCACAAAAAATATAGAATCTAATCATTTTATCTAAACCCCTAGTCCTTTAATAAAGCGTCAATCGCTGCCAGTGGTACCGACTTCAACGCGGCCTCCGCAGTATTTTCAAGCAAGTACTGACTCAACATTCGCTGCCAAGTCGAATCATCAGCAACCGAAGCGATCACTTCATTTAGAAAGTGCTGAACCTTCTTCAATTCGGGTTGAATAAGGAAATAACGTCGAAAGCTTGAATGCGGTTTTTTCGAAAAATAAATTTTGTCTTCTAAACCAAGTTCCCTCACATAATAGTTCGCTGCCAGGTGTGGGACTGCGCCAACATCGGCCCTATTATTTGCCACCAATAGCACGAGCTGCGCTTCACTTTCAACATCGATCCGGCTAATGCCACCTGCAGCGACAACATCATCAATCCCCACATATTTATAACCGCGAACGGCGGTCAGGCTCAACCCGAGTAGCGACGATGCGTCGCTAAATTCCACTGGCGCCGAAACAGGTGAAATAATCGAAGCACTGTCTTCGTTCAACGAATCGCTCCATAGATATTTTTTTTGCTCATTATCGCCAAACCAAGCGGGGTTTGACCATGCAACAACCCCCGGCAAGCCCGCTGCGAGCAGTTCATCAAGCCGAACTCGTGGCAGGACTTCAACTGTAAAGTCATAAGCCCCATTTGAACGTGCAGAAAGATAGGATGCTAAATCGTAGGTTAAGCCTTCGCGCTTTTCTTGATCAATAATAAAAGGTGGGAAGGCGTGATAAGTCCACAGCGGCAGGGTTTCAACGGCCATCGCCGAAGGTACCCAAAACAGGAGCTTAGAGAAAAAAAGAGCCAGAAGAGTAAAGCGCATGAAAATCCTTTTAAATTTACTGTAAAGGTCGAAAAACCCTCTCCCTGCAGGGCTAACAAAGTGCACCCCTTCAAAAGGATAAATCGCGGAATCAGTCATCAATAAGTTTAGCGACCTGCTTCACACTTTCTTCAGTCAACGGTTTCGCAACGAAGCTTTTCACGAGCTGAAATCCACTTGCTCTTTGGTGGCCAGCTGGATGCAAGCTTGTGGTCAACATCACTACCACACACTTTACAACCCCGGGCTTTAGCTCGTCGACCAGCGCTTGCAAAAACTCATAACCGTTCATTCTGGGCATATTTATGTCGAGGAAAATCACATCGATAACATGCTCCGAACTTGATCTTAAGAAGTCCATCGCCTCTTCTGCTGACGCAAAGGTTAAGACTTCATCTACCAATCCAGAACGCTCTAAAACTCGCCGATAAGTCTTTAAGTCAAATTTTTCATCATCAACAATCATTGCTTTTTTTATCTGCATATAAACTTCCGACTTATTTATTCTTGAAGGTGTTCGGTAGAAAAACTTCAAATGTCGTTCCAACACCAGGCTCTGAATACACGTTTATTCGACCATTATGATTCAATACAATACGCTTACAAAGCGCAAGCCCAAGCCCCGTGCCTGGGTATTCGTCGTGGGTATGAAGTCTTTGAAAAAGATTGAATATTTCTTGATGAAACTTCTCATCAATCCCAATGCCATTATCACTAACGACAATTACATCCCATACTTTATTTTCAGATTTTCGACTATGTATTTTTATCGCTAAATCACGATCACTAGATCTGAATTTAATGGCATTGGCGATAAGGTTCTGAAAAAGAATACGAAACATCATAGTATTCCCCATAACAACGGGCAATGGTTTCAAGTCAATAGCTGCGTCGGATGTTTTTATATCACCACCTAAATCAGTGATAATTTCATCGATCAAATCATTTAATGGAATCGCCTCCAAGGTGTTTTCGATTTCTGCTGTTTTCGAGTATTCCAGCACATCTTCAACCATTTTTCCCATGCGCTGAATCGTTTCTTCGCACATGCTCAGTAGCTCCACCCCATCATCGCCAAGCTCTTTGGCCTTTTCCAATTTAAGCTCATGAAGCAACATGGCCACGGTATTGGTCGGTGCTTTCAAATCATGAGAAATTGAATATGAAAACTGCGTCTGCTCTTGGTTAAGCTCTCGCAATTTAGCATTGTGATTCCAAAGCTCGGTTGCCCGGTCGCGAAGGACATCTTCGGCCACGCGTTGCTCAAAGACCTTAAGTGCCAAGGTTCGGTAACTTTCACGCCCTTGGCGCTGCGCCGCATTAATCGCCCCGACAATGCGATCCAGCTCATCATGAACATGTTTATTTTGGGGACGTTGCAAGGTGAAATAGTCCGCCTCATCTAACCAATTTTCTTGGCTAACATGAGCAGCGATAAATCCTAAATGCCGAGACACCAAACGATTAAATATAACCAACATCAAAAACGAAGCCAAGCTAGCTTTGATGAAATTCGAGGTCAGTATAGTCAGAAAATTGCTCCAAACTCTCGCCTTGGCTTCATCAAGCGACAGCCCGACCTCCAAAACCCCAATAATTTCACTCATCCCATCGCGGTCATGCCGGAGATCGACTTGACGAAATATCAGGCCATTACTATCGATAGCACCGCGGGTCCATAAATGATCCGAATCAGACTGTAAGCTCACATAGTCGACATCTAAATCTGCAAAAACACTATTCAGCAGCAGATCAATTTGTTGGAAGTTAAATTGCCATAGAGCATTTTCAAAGCCAGCACCGAAACTTGTTTCGATACGCTCAAATTTATCCAGAATAATATCCCGATCATGATTAAAGCCACTTTGCAGTTGAATCGCCGAAGAAATTAACGACAAAAATACGTTGGCTACAATCATGTAAAAAACAATTTTTGAACCCAGAGAATGCCGCTTCAACATAAAAGTCGGCTTTGAGTTGAAACTCTACATGAGAGACTAAGATTCATGGTTGATTTTAAAGAAGATCTGTATTTCTTGCTTACACAGAAAATATCGCACCGCGGCTCAATCGAGTTCGCATAGCTGAAAAATATCACGACATATAAAATATATAATTTATTGAAAAATTCTAAACGCAAACCAGCCGAAGGACAAAGGAATTTATAAAAATAATAAAGCCTATTGCTTTTAAATGTAAGTTTTTTATTATGAATTTTTATATTTCTGTAAAAAAGAAAGAAAAACGCTTCTAATAAATTAACTGATATCCAAAAATAAAGAAATATTTCGGATTTTAAAATACGCTTCATAAGAATCCATTCTCATGTTTATAAAAAATTTAACTAACATTCGCCATGCACGATAACTGCCCAGCCAAATATCACTCGCTCAAAGACTGCTAGATTTTTTACCTTTGACGATCAACCGCCATCGAACCCTACTTCGAAGGCAGGTTCCACGCTAATATTGTAGCATTAGATTCGAAAATCGTTACAACCACATGATATATCTAAAACAGACCTCTGAAGCATTCTATTGTTCCGGTGCAACGGCGTATTTATTCAGAAAAAAATTAAGAAAAATTCGTAAAACCTCATACCTCTTATTCACGCCTTCACGCCACGGGATAAACTACTTGATCAGAGTTAACGGCGACAAAAACCAACTTGACAACGGTCACTTTCACCCGGCTCATACATAAATCGGCGCTAAGCCAATAAACTTTAAATCCCCACTGAACAGGTCGGCTTTTTGGGCGCAGCCCCACCCCTTCAAGGCGGAACTTGAACACCGCTGCTCGCCCTAAATTCGACTTCGCAACCCAAAGACGTTACCAGCTCGGCTCATAAAG
The DNA here is from genome assembly GCA_031471125.1 of Archaeomysis grebnitzkii. Lineage (NCBI taxonomy): Eukaryota > Metazoa > Arthropoda > Malacostraca > Mysida > Mysidae > Archaeomysis > Archaeomysis grebnitzkii. The sequence goes on along the minus strand of JARUHE010313604.1, from coordinate 24,692 downwards.
GCGCGGAAGATCGGGTTTGAGACCTACTAAAGGCAGCAACCGTCGCCAATACTTGCGCCCAATGGGCAAATTCGCCGTCGATTTTTAGTTCTAGCCCGCGTTTTACCGAGCAGCGGCGATCGCTCCTAAAAGCGCAACCGATAGCATTATTTACAGGTGTTTTAGCGCAAAAAAGCCAAATAGGCCTCGTTATCACTTTCTTCAACATAGTGATAGCCGAGATTTTCTAGGCGCTTTTCGAATGCCGCGTAGTCACCAGCAGGCACCTGGATTCCTGCTAGAACGCGGCCGTAAGCCGAGCCATGGTTGCGATAGTGAAAAAGACTCACATTCCAGTTTGCCTCCGCATTGATCGCATCTAAAAAGCTCGCCAGCGCGCGCGGTCGATCTGGGAATTCAAATCGAAACAAACGCTCATCGTCAACCGCACCGACCCGTCCGCCAACCATATGCCGAACATGAACCTTGGCCAGTTCGTTATCAGTCATATCAACCACCGGATAACCGACGGAACGGAGCTGATCAAGCAATGCCTCGCGATCTGCACGTCGTTCAACCTGCACGCCGACAAAGATTTTGGCATCACCGCGATCGCTAAAACGATAATTAAACTCGGTGATTTGGCGATCACCGATTTGGCGGCAGAATTTTCGAAACGAACCGGGGCTTTCCGGGATCGTTACCGCCAAAATCGCCTCACGCTCTTCGCCGATCTCTGCGCGCTCGGCAACATGCCGAAGGCGATCAAAGTTCATATTAGCCCCCGAGGTCACCACCGCAATGTTTTTGCCCTGCCATTGCTGCTCAATAATGTATCGCTTCGCCCCAGCCAGGGCTAAAGCGCCTGCTGGCTCCATAATGCTACGTGTATCATCGAAAATATCCTTTACCGCCGCACAGATTTCATCGGTATTCGCGGTAATCACTATGTCGAGATATTGCGAGCAAAGCCGATGCGTCTCTTCCCCCGCAATACGCACCGCGCAGCCGTCAACAAAAATCCCAACCGGGCCGATATCCACTGGATGCCCCGCGTTCAACGCCGCTTGCATGCACGCAGCATCGTGCGGTTCCACCCCAATGACCTTGGTATCGGGTGAAAGCGATTTTATGATCACCGACACCCCCGAGGCTAGACCGCCACCGCCAATTGGCACGAAAACAGCGTCTAGCGGCTCAGGGTGTTGTTCGAGAATTTCCAAACCGACACTACCCTGACCGGCAATAGTCGCAGGAGCGTTAAAGGGATGAATAAAGGCGTAGCCTTGCTCATCTTTAATTTCCATCGCGCGTGCCAAAGCATCGTCAAAGGCATCGCCGTGGAGAACCACTTGCCCATGAAATGCTTCCACTCCGTTGATTTTCGGCTTCGGCACGGTTGTCGGCATCACGATGACTGCTTTTAGACCCAACGCATGCGCCGCTTGGGCAACGCCTTGCGCATGATTACCTGCGGAGGCGCAAATAACGCCTGTTAACCCAGGGTTGGCCTGTTTAACCTCATAGATCGCGTTATAAGCACCACGAATTTTAAAACTAAACACATCGTGCTGATCTTCACGCTTGAGGAAGATTTCGTTTCCACTTCGCCGACTCAGATTTCTCGCTCGACTCAGTGGTGTTTTTTTAGCCACATCATAGACACGGGAATTTTTTATTTTTTCTACATAAGGGTCCATGACAGCTCGGCAATTGTTCCAAGCGACCATTTTAACCCAGGAGGGTTGGACAGAACTAGAATCGCAACGAGAAAAAGCCATCTGCGGCGAAAATATCCGCCGATTTGCGGCGTTTAGTGGGCCTAGATAACAAAAATCGGCGAGTATTTGCGCCCAGAGGGCAAATTCGCAGTCGATTTTTAGTTCTAGCCCACGCTCCTAGCAGCCTGTTCAAAAACTAACCACCGCTGCCGTCATCACGATAAATAGCTTTTAAAGCGCTTATTCGTGTCCGATCGAACACCAATTTGATTATTGGTAATAATAATTCCGCGGATCGTTGTTGCTCGGCCCCGTTACACCATCCGACTCTTGGCGCTCTAGCCCATTATTTTCTTGGTAATGATACTGGCGCTGATCACCAATCGATCGATTGGAATACACCAAAGAGGTATTTTCGCCCATTGGCGCTTCCGAAGTTAGTTGCACGCTGGGGTTAAACAGCGCGTTTTGATTTAACACAAATTTAAGCTTGTTAATTCTGCGTCCCATACACTGATTAAGCCCGACAGGTAAAGGACTTGCTTGTGCTAACACCTGTGCGACGTGCTCTGGCTGCGCGCAGCGCACCAGTTCATGACCCAGAACATCACCCTCCGCGTTTACATTGAGGCGAACCACGCATTCGCTGGTGTTTTTTTCGCCGACAATTTGATCCCATGAGTGCATCAATTTCGATGATACCGCTGCAGCGGCGCGAGTGTAACTTGAAGAACGGTCACAGTCCAAATCCTGATCCGTACCCGTTTCCGCATCAATAATCACCGATGGTCCAGTGTTATTGCTTAGGTTGGGGACCGAGCAAGATGCCACGATGAAGCTTAATAAAACGATTAGTATTCTCATCTAAAATTCCATATCCTTAAATTTGCGTCTCAACTTCAGCGGCGATAGTCACCATTTAATAGTCCATACAAAAATAACCCACGCTACAAATCGGCCGGATTTTCCTCAGCTCGAATCACACACGTTAACAGCCCGTTCAGAAACCACGCGCCAAGCGAGAGCGAGCCGATTTGAGGCAGATTCATCCCTGATTTGAGGCGAATAGTGGTTCTATTTAACAAAAATAAGCGGTAAATCTGGCCAAGTTCGTTGGGTTCACAGCGGTGGTTAGTTTTTGAAGGGCTGTTAAAAGCATTTGCTAAAAACCGTACGCTAACTCTAAACCCATAAACAATCATAGTGTACGCCCAGCAGAACAACACTGAATAAAAACCGGCATAAAAATCAAAGCACTAAAATTAAAGCCCACAAACATCGACAAAAATACCTATCTACAATCGCATTTGATCAACATCATCGATACGATCTGAGGCAGATTCACCCGTGATTTGAGGCGAATAGTGATTCTATTTAACAAAAAATCAGGGGGAAATCTGGCCAAATTCGGAGTGTTCGCAGCGGTGGTTGGTTTTTCAACGGGCTGTTAGAGCAAGCGTATTTCGGTTTTGGTCAATGCAATCAGCTTTTGCTTAAACAAAGCGCCGATCGCTTGCTTATAAGCATTTTTGCTGGCTTTGTATTGGCGATAAATCGCCTCCGGTGCGCTTTTGTCGGTCAATGAGGATACGCCACCATTTTGCGTCAAATGCTCGAGAATTTGGTTCTGTAACAAATCTCGAGTGGTTTTTAGATCGTGTCCGATCCGCAAATCGATCTTATCGTCCGCACGAATCGCCTTGATAAACCCTGCTATGGATTGACCGACAACCGGTCTTTTTAATAATTCAGCATGGAACAACACGCCGAGATATTGCCCATTAATAACGGCTTTGAACCCTAGTTCGGTTTCTTGGCAAATCAATAAATCCACCGCTTCGCCGACCGCAAAGCGTCCATCGTTTTCCTGGGCGAGATGTTGATAAAGCCGACTGCTTGCGATCATCCTTGCGTTGACTTTGTCGATCAGTGCCGTCACCACCAGGGTTTCACCTTCTTGTGGGGTATGAAGCTGCTCTGAGCGCGGCATAAACAGATCCGAACGCAATCCCCAATCTAAAAACGCGCCATGTTCGGTGACGGCAACCACGCGCAAAGCCGCCACTTCACCAACAACGATTAACGGCAGCCCGGTTGTGGCGACCATTGATTCATCGGCATCAACATAAACAAACACCTCTAACTCCTGCCCAAGCCTGAGCGCTTGCGTATTAATCCGATCCACGACCATGATTTCACCGCGCTCACCGCCATCTAAAAAGCAAGCTTGCGGTGTCAATCGGGTAACAGATAATTTATTGATTTGGCCAAGCTTAGACATTGAGCACCGAAGGTTTTGTAGAGAAAAGCTAGTTTAACCGAGTTACTAAGCAATAGGGGCATCCAAACCAGTGCCCAAGTCAAGCGTTGGCCACAGAGCGTATGATCAGCAAAACGAATCGCTGTGGGTGCATGCATAGCTGTTTGCAGCCTGATGCCGCCTGCAGCTTGCTGGTTGCTATATCTGCTAATGCCATTTGGATCGAGGAAAAACCAAACAACAGCGCAATAGACGCTTGATTATGCAAAGCCTGCTTCGAAGGCTTGCATAGGCGCCATCACTGATGGCCTAAAAATAAACCTAAGCGCTTTATACTAGCGACTAGAACGATGGGGAGCAAAACTTATGCATGAGAATCAACGGATCGCCTTTTTGGGCATCGGCCATATGGGTAGCCCAATGTGCGCAAATATTTTAAACGCCCAGTACCTAGTAACAGCTTGGAATCGCTCTGCCGGCAAAACCACGCAGGTTGAGGCGCAAGGTGCAACGATTGCTGTCGATCTTGCTGATGCAATCACCGGAGCCGATATCATTATTTCAATGCTCAGCGATGGTAAGGCATTAAACGCGGTTATTACTGACTGCGCAGTACAAAACCAGCTCAAACCCGGCGCTCACTGGATTGATATGTCCAGCACCACACCGAGCGAAGCGCAGTGCGCAGCGGAAATTCTCCAATTACTCTCGGTTCAGTTCGTTGACGCGCCGGTCTCTGGGGGCACTCAAGGTGCTCAGAACGCCAACTTGGCGATTATGGTGGGCTGCGCTTCGACGAACTTCGATACGATCCACCCCGTTTTATCGACCATGGGACGTCCTGTACGCGTGGGTGATGTGGGCACCGGTCAGCTCGCCAAGCTTGCAAACCAACTCATTGTCGGCAACACCATTGCAGCGGTTGCCGAGGCAAACTTGTTACTAGAACGAGGTGGGGCTGATCTATCTGCGGTGCGCCTAGCGCTTCAAGGTGGCTTTGCCGATAGCATCATTTTGCAGCAACACGGATTGCGAATGAGTCAACGAAACTTCACCCCCGGAGCGTTCTCCTCTTTGCAGCTTAAGGACTTGGAAAACGCTTTGAGGCTAAGCGAAAAACTCAATATTAGCTTGCCAACCACAGCGCTTAATCGAGACCGCTATCATCGTTACGTCCATGAACTCGGTGGCGCGACACAAGATCATTCGGGATTATTCGAGGAATTACTCGATCTCAACCAGCGTTGATCACAACGGCGATCACAACGGCGATCACAACAAATATACAGCCCAGGTCTTCATTGTATATAGACACAAGACGCCGCAAAGATTCGCTTTCGATTAAATTTGACAATCCTTAAGTCATCAACCAATCTAATTGTATCCGCGGCCTTATGTTAGCCAAACAGCCGCCGCCATATAGCTTGAATAGCTTGGGAGTTTTCCCGCTGGCAATCGTTAATTGAGCAATATGGGCATGGCAACAAGGACGTTTCGTGGTCAGCAATAACAAGATAAGAATTCCAGCCAAAGAAGATAAGGACTCGGGCATTGCCGCCGCGGGCATCCGTTTTGCATCAAAGTCAGCAGTCTTTTTTGCGTTACTGGTGTTTATTGTAGGCATCGGGTTGTCGCTGAACATTTATCGCCTCACAGAAAATTACGATAAAAAAATCTCTATCGAACGTTTCACACGTCAGGTCGACGATGCACTTTTAAGACTCAAAAATACAATCCAAAAGCACGAAACCTTACTCTATTCGGTGCAAAGCCTTTTTCACGCATCTAGACAAGTTTCAAGAGCAGACTTTTTTACCTATTTAAATTCAGTTGACGTACAAACAATCTTCCCCGGCACCCACGCGGTTTCTTGGAATGAACGGGTCATAACGAGTCAAACCAAAGAGTTCGAGCATGAAGTTCGCACCGATCGCTCAACCACCATTATCGGTTACCCTGACTTTAAAGTTTGGCCCCAACAAACCGACTACGAGGACCGGTTTGTCGTCAAGTACATCGAACCTATGGCAACAAACATTGATGCTTTTGGCTTCGATATTGGCAGCAACAAAGTCCGGCGTGCTTCGGTTGAAAAAGCCGCGATTACCGGTAACGCATCGGCAACCGCACCGATTCAACTGGTTCAAAACGAGGAAGGGCATTTTGGTTTTTTATATATTTTGCCCATATTTAACGACGGAGATCCTGGGAATTCAAAGCAACGATTGAATGAATTTCGTGGCGTCGCTGTTGCCGTATTTAGCATTGAAAAACTAATTGCAGACGCAGGTGGACTCGACTTTGCCACCATCAGCATCTTTGACCAGAGTAATAGCGTTGAGAAAAGCGAAAAATCCTTACTCTATCAATCGGGTTCGATCACCCCTGAAACGGCCTTCGAACGCCGGGAGCGAAAAATCAGTATCGGCGGACGTCAATGGGTTTTGGAATTCAAAACGACTGACGCCAACGATAACGGCTATCGTAACTTGACCATCGTGCTGATGGGTTCGCTCATCAGCATCCTCGCCGCTTTATTTGCTTGGTTACTATCTACCTCAAGAATTCGCGCCCTAAACCACGCGGATCGATTAACTCTCGACTTAAAGAAAACCAACGAAGATTTAACCCGATCAAACACCGAACTTAGCCAATTCGCACATGTTGCTGCACACGATTTACAGGCGCCATTACGCAATATTGCAACCTGTGTTTCACTGCTTGAAGCCGAGCTCGAAAAACCTAGCGACGAAGTAAATGAAATTCTATTGTTTCTTGGTAGTGCGGCGGAACGCTTACGACAGCTGCTGGTCGATTTATTGGAGTTTTCACAGGTCGGTCGGGCGCAGATTAATTTAGTAAATATTAACCTCAATGACGCAGTCGCCGAAGTGATCGACACGCTCAACCTGCGCCACTACTCCAAAGTCGAGCCTCGCTTCGAGATCAGCCCGATGGATAATGTAACCGCAGATCCAATTATGCTGGCGCGCGTCATAAACGCGCTAATTGTTAACGCCTTAAAATACCAACATGCAGAGCGCCCTCCACTAATTCAAATCAGAAGCCATACTCAGGGCTCAGAGATACAAATCATTGTTCAAGATAACGGCATTGGCATCGAAGAAGAGTTTCAACAAACCGTATTTATACCTTTTCGCCGCTTACATCGCCAAGAGAGCATTCCTGGCTCAGGATTGGGTTTAGGGATTAGCCAACAAATTGTTGAACGCCATGGTGGGGCAATAATGATCTCGGAATCTTCCCATGAAGGCAGCACTTTTGTCGTTTCACTACCACACACGAGTTTAGAGAACATAAAATGAATAAGATCGTTAAAGTACTATTAGTCGAAGACAATGAACTCGATGTGAGAATGTTCATTCAAAACGCCAAAAAAATCAAATTAATCAATGAAGTTGAAGTGGCCACCGACGGGCCCGAAGCGCTGCGCATATTGCGCGAGCACAAAACCGAAGACTTACCCGATTTGATCGTACTCGACCTTAGCTTACCGGGATTGATGGGCCATGAAGTGTTGGACAAGATACGGGCCGACCCGCGTTTGCACGATATTACCGTCCTTGTCCTCACCAGCTCTTCAGCCGAAGTCGACATTGAAACGGTTTACAAAAATCAAGCCGCAGCGTTTATAACCAAACCTCTTGATCCTGCAGATTTCATCGATATCGTCAAAGCAATCGACGGACTACATTGGCAAATCGTAAAAAGCCCCAAAGGCACGGATTGATGCCCAATCTAATCTGACGCAGGTTAATAGTCGATGAAAACCGACTGTAAATTCACATGCTATCGACGTGTTCAGGCATAGGCTATCTAGCGATCGTAATCTAGAGTGAGGCGAGTAACCACTGTGGCGGCCCCGCATCTTTGACGACAATTAAGCACCGAATTGAGCACGTTCAAGCCCCTCAGAGCGATAGGCTTGTTGAAGCATTTGGGTGGTAAACACTGACTAATCAAAGCGCTGAGCAAGGCTAAAAAATCTCGATGGATGCAACACTATTCATTGTTTAACTTCGCCAGCGACACCGTCGGCTTTTCAACTCTCGATAATGGCGTCACTCCGTAACCCAAGCTAACCAAATGCGCTAAATGTTTGCGCAATACAAGCGGTAACAAGCTTGCAAACTGCAAGACCCATACCGTACGCCGAGGAAAAGCAATCCTAGGGCGTCGAGTGGTTAAACCATTGACGATTCGCTTTGTCGCCGCGTCAACACTGAGCAAAAAAGGCAACATGAAAGTGATTGGCTTCACCAACGGAGTGTCGATAAACCCCGGCTCTATCAACGTCACATCAATTTTCGCTGGCATCAGGTCGGCGCGTAAAGCTTCAGCCAAGTAAGCAACAGCAGCTTTGCTTGTACCGTAAGCCTCAGCTCTAGAAAAACCAAATATTGCTGAACTCGAACCCATCAACGCGATTTGGCCACCGGATTTAACGCGACCGACCAGCGCATCTAAGCAATTACCCATACCTAGTAAATTTACTCGGATAATTTTTTCAAAAGCCGCGCCATCGAAACTGCGATCCACCTTCATCAGTTCAAATTGCCCCGCGTTTAATATCAATAAATCGAGCGCTTCTACCTCGTGACAAGCTTCGCGTGTCGCCGCTAAATCCGTAGTATCAAAACACAGCGTCTTCGCGTTTGTCGCCGCAGCAATTTCGGCTAAACGGCTCGCGTTTCGCCCACAAACAATGACTTCATAGCCTTTGGCGGTGTAGTCCAACGCAAGCTGCTTACCAATACCGGAGCTGCCACCTGTAATCAGAACACGGCTCATGACAGAACTCCAAGGCGTTGGAAATCCGTATTCACACATTGAGGGCTTGATCTCAGCGGGCCGCTAGTTGAAAAACCATATAAAACTATGCCGCTGTGCGTATTAAACTTATCCATAAGTAATCCTCTTCGGCCTGCATCATGCTGACCATCCATGAGAAATTGACCTCTATCAAATGATTTAAGGTCCGACTGGCAATGTCATCTGCCATAGAGCTACAACATATTCAGACTTTCAAACCCGGGGAGACGCTCCTTGCTCTGGGTATTAATTGTCCGTTAAAAAAATTTAAAATTAACCTTTGATTCGCGTTCTAAGCGCAATCTGCCGACAATTTTTGTTGTTAAAACACCGCAAATTGTCGGCTATTTATAGCGAAGATCGCCAAACCTCGTATCAAAAAACAGTGGCCATGACCAACCGCTCACCACAGGATAGAAAAGATTAACGTAATAAAGCATTAACTTAGCAAAAATAATGATTTTTGCTAAGGCGCAGAAGTTAATCAACACACCCTTAAATCCATCGTATGGTCTAAATTAAAATACTGCAACCACTTTTCGCAGCCATGCTTAGCACAATTAGAGATTTGCTTGAAGTTAATGAATCAAAATGACGTTTCTTGGGTAAACGGTTTAAAACCCTACACCTTGTGATCAAGCGTTTGAATCAGCAGTGAAGGCGTGGTGTTTGTCGCTGGAATATGCGCCTCATAGCTAATCGTCCAATCCTCAGCAAAATTCCGCTCAAAGTAGGTGTCACCGGCATAGCATGCTTGCACGATTGTGCGATAAAAACGATCCACCTGCGGCATTGCTGCATCGCAAAGACTTGGGCCACCGATGAGCATTAACTCTGCTGAAGTGCTTTGAATCGAACGCCCCAATGTGATCGCTGCATCAAGACTTTGTACCCAATGAACCGCTTTATCTAAGGCCTCGGGTCGATCGGCTCTTGAGACCACAATGGAGACTCGCCCGGGAAGAGCGCGACCCAAAGAATCCCATGTACGCCGTCCCATGATCATGGTTTTACCTAAGGTGACCGCCTTAAACCAGCGCAAATCACGCGCTAAGGACCAAGGCAGACCACCGTCAGACCCAACCAAGCCGTTTTGGTCCATCGCAAAAATCATTGCTAAACGCATTAGATGGCTACAGCTCCTGCTATATGCGGATGCGGGTCATAGCCTTCAAATTTAATATCATCTTGGCTGAATGCAAACAGATCTTGCACTTCAGGATTGAGGTTTAACCTCGGCAAGGTCAACGGAACACGATTAAGTTGTTCTTCGACCTGTTCGAAATGATTGTGATAGATATGCGCATCGCCAATACTATGAACAAATTCGCCCACTTTTAAACCGGTGACTTGCGCCAACATATGAGTTAAAAGCGCGTAGGATGCGATATTAAACGGCACGCCGAGAAACAAATCCGCACTGCGTTGATAGAGCTGGCAGGATAACTCGCCGTTGGCGACATAAAATTGCACCAGACAATGACAAGGAGGCAGTGCCATCTCCTCGATTTGACCAACGTTCCAAGCACAAACAATATGCCGTCTAGAGTCTGGGTTTTCTTGTAGTGATTTTAGTAGCTCGCTGATTTGATCAACCGCTCCATCGGCGGTCGGCCAGGCACGCCATTGCACACCGTATACCGGGCCAAGGTCACCGTTTTCATCTGCCCACTCATCCCAAATCTTGACCTTATTTTGTTTCAGATAGGCAATATTGCTATCGCCGCGCAAAAACCAAAGCAGCTCAATCACGATCGATGAAAGATGTAGTTTTTTGGTCGTGATCAAAGGAAAACCTTGGCGAAGATCGTATCGTGACTGGGTTCCGAAAATTGACCGCGTCCCGGTGCCGGTTCGATCAGGACGGTCTACACCGTTCTCAAACACATTACGCAACAACTCGAGGTATGGCTTCATCGCTTTTTCTCTTCGCGCTTAGCTTTCGGTGCGGTGCTGATAATTACTATCCCTACAATTACCATCGGCAACGAGAGTAATTGGCCCATCGTTAGCCAATCAAATAATATAAAGTTCAAATGTTCATCGGGCTGACGGAAAAACTCGACAAAAAAACGCTGACAACCATAGAGCATGATAAACGTACCACTTAGAATCCTCTGCCGCGGTTGGGCCAGAAACAGTAGATTCAAAATAATAAACATCAATACGCCGCTTAATGCCATTTCATAAAGCTGCGAAGGATGGCGCGCTAGATTGTCCGGAGCCGTCGGAAACACCATAGCCCAGGGAACCTCCGCAACGCGGCCATAGAGCTCGCCATTAATAAAATTGGCTAATCGACCTAAGGCCAAACCGATTGGTGCGACACACGCCACCGCATCGGCAATGCTCCAAATATTCAGGTTTATTTTGCGCGCATACAGCAAAATGGCGACGACGACACCCAAAAAACCGCCGTGAAAAGACAGTCCACCTTCCCACACCCTAAACAACCATAACGGGTCCGCCAAAAGTTGATCAAGCTTGTAAAACAAGCAATAACCTAAACGCCCACCCAATATAATACCGAGGGTCGCGTAAAAGATAAGATCATCAATCTCAGCAAGTTTAAGTGTAATTTTAGCTTTGCTAGCGCGGTATCTTAGTAACCACCAAGAAAGTAATATGCCGGTGAGATAGCTCAGACCGTACCAGCGAATTTGAATGACGCCGAGGTCAAGCGCGATTGGATTGATATCTGGATAATTTAGCATGGGAAAATTATACGCTGTTGCTAGCCGTATGGGTACTGTGAATAGCCAGTGCAGCGTGCCTAGGAGCTTGGGCTAGAACTAGAATCGCTTCGAGAAAAAGCCATCTGCGGCGAAAATATCCGCCGACTTGCGGCGTTTAGTGGGTCTAAATAACAAAAATCGGCGGATATTAGCGCTCAGAGTGCAAATTCGCAGTCGGTTTTTAGTTCTAGCCCAAGCTCCTCGCAACAAAGCAGCGATCAATTCGGTCGCCCAGAGAGACACAGCAAGCAAAAAAAATCGAGCGCAAAACAACGGTAATGACTGAGAAGGGATTGATCAACCAGTTGTTGATGCGTAAAGTCGTCCACAACCCATTGAGATCAACCCGTATCTAAAGCTCTAGAAAGCCGGTTTCTTCGATTCGAATAGGTTGATTTAAGACGCCGAGCGCTCGGCGACCCACAATTCCAAAAACTCATTAAACGGCGCGAATGCGAGCGCGGGGCGGATAAAATAACCCTGCGCCTGATCGCAACCGGCTTGCTGCAAAAACTGCATTTGCGCCAGCGTCTCAACACCCTCTGCCACCACGACCTTACCCAGCCGATGCGCCATTTGGATGACCGACTCTACAATCGCTTGATCCACATCGCTTCGGGTGAGCTCAGCAATGAAACTTCGGTCAATTTTAACGATCTCGGCTGGAATCGACTTCAAGGTATTTAAACCACTAAAGCCGATGCCGAAATCATCGATTGCAAGCTTCACACCGAGTTTTTTCAATTCTTCAATGCGCATACGCATCGTATCGTTATCGCTAAGTGCCGTTGACTCGGTTAGCTCCAACACAAGCGCATTTGGCGGTAGACTAAATTCGCGCAGCGCAGAAGCCACATCGGCCACCAAGTCCCCGCAGTGCAATTGCTTGGGTGATAAATTCACCGCCAAGCTAAATTCTTTATAACCCGCATCACGCCACTGCCGCAACCGACGGCAAGCTTCACGTAACACCCAGCGGCCCAATTGAGATATCTGTCCACCGCGCTCAGCAATTTCGATAAACGCATCGGGCGTCATCGGGCCTTTATCGCCGTGATGCCAACGCAGCAAGGCCTCCGCACCAACCAACTGCCCACTGGCAATTGCTATTTTAGGTTGGAAATAAAGCTCAAATTGCCCTTTATTTAAAGATTCATTGATTTGGGCTTCGATCAACATTTCACGGGAGCGATTCTTTGGTGTCATCGCCTCGGCAAACTGAATCGAGTTCACCGCTCGATCTGCGGCGGCTTTGCTTTGCTGTTCAACCCGATCCAGCAACTGTCTGGCACTGTGGGATTTTTGCGGAAAGCTCACAATCCCGATTGAGCATTTCAATGGCAGGCTCAGCTCACCCCACTGCATAGGATGTGCCACCGCGGCAATGAGTTGCTCCGCAATTCGCTGTGCTTCGGGCTCGCTACGCGCTTGATCGCCGTCAATCACCACGCCAAAGCCGTCTCCAGCGACTCGAGCTAAGCCATTCCCAGTACCCAGCACCCGTTGCAAACGACCGGCAACTTCGATCAAAACATCGTCGCCACACTGAAAACCAAAACCTTGATTAATTCGATTAAATTCCAGCAAATCCACCCAAAACAACCAATGTCGTTTACTGCTGTTATCCGCTATTTTTTGGCTAATAAACTGCTCAAAGGATTTGCGGTTATTTAAGCGAGTTAGCGGATCGTATTGCGCGTAAAAGGCTAATTCTCTGGCTTCTCGACCACGCACTGAATCGCCGGTTTTCTGTTCTTGGCGCACAATGCCATGCAGCTGACACACTCGCAGCTGGGCTCCGAGCTGACCGGCGACAAAGGCAATCTCAGCACTTTGTGTCGGTGTAGGATCCTGCAACGCTAACAACAGCATCCCCAGCATCGAGTCATGATGAAATATAGGCTGCGCAAGCCATAGCCCAGCTTGCTGGAGTTTTGCGGCGCTAAAGGCTTGATGAATGGTGCCATCGCTAAGCAAGGCGGTAACTTGATCACGGATAAAATCACGTTGAGTGGCGGGAAACCAGCCATTTAGTCGTGCGGAGCGCTGGCCACGGCGGGAGGTTAAAACCCCCACGTTTTCGACACCGAAGTGTCGCGCTAAAGCCGCAGCAAGCGAACTCATGCTTGCTTCAAGTTCTTCCTCAGTTTGCGGGCGCAAATAAGGGCTAATTAGATTAATTATCTTTGTCATTGTCGCTCTTTAAATCCAGTCTAACCCTGGGACAACGCTTATTTTTTATCCACCACTTAACATGTAGCGTTGCTAAAACAGCAACGCATCACTGACGCTCGACCGCAGCCAAATTAGCTCAGTCAGTGGTCAAAAAACTTACTGCATTGACGTCAAAAAACTGTCTTCGATTTCGCTGCGCATATGCAAGACTTGACCGACTTTGCGAAGATCAACGCGTAACCCGTCAAGCGACTCACTGTTCACATCTTCGGATTCAAAGGTGTCGTATTTGTCATTGAACTCGACCAGAAACTCTGTGGTCTCCAATAACGCAGGAAAATACCGGTTCGCGGCTTCGCGAATACTCTCTCGTCGCTCGGCGCCAATTTTAATACGCTGATACAGCTCAAAGTGTCCTAAAGCCATATAGTCCACCAGTTGCTGCAAGAACGGCTGTAGCATTTTAGGTTGTGGCACAACCGTCTGCTCGCTCTTAATATCGCTAGGCATACCTGCCAGCAAGGCGTAGTTAACCAACATCTGCTCACGGCTTCGAAGAAGGTGGCTGACGGTTTGCTGCACGCGTGCACGTCGATCAGTAATTTCCACTTCACTTAATTCAGCTTGATGATTGTTGACCATGTTCAATCTCCGTTTCTTTAAAATTAACAACTTACCGATACATCTTAACAGTTCTAGTTAAATATATTCCATCATCCACCAATAGTCACGCAAAGTTGATGCCAAAAAAAACTAAAGTTTGAGGGAAACCTGCCGAGAAGCCGGAAATAGACATTTAAAATCAATAATTTACAAATATATTCGCATCGGTGATTTTAAAAAAATTTCTACGAATTACTTTGTTTTTCTTCAATATCCACCATAAATTGCTCCCATCCGTCAATTTCGCCTTGTTTTTCTGACACGCATTGGTCACGCATCATTAGCCCTGACAAAAATTTGGCGTCAATATTCGGGTTAACTAACGGATGCCAATCGGGGAGTGGTTTGTTTTCGAATCGCAAGCGGTACGCGCAACTACGCGGCATCCAATCGACAATCTCAGCCAAGTTCTCGGGGGTAATCACCCAGCATTCGGGCACCCACTTTTGGCGATTAACATAATCACGGCATTGACCTGTTTGACGGTCATAGAGATCGCAAGCGATGCAGGTCTGGATAATATCGCCGCTGTACTCGTCTTCATAGCGCAGCTGACAGCAACGGCCACAGCCGTCGCATAAGCTTTCCCATTCTTGGCGATTTAACTCCGCTAGCGGACGTATAGCCACCGAGCTAGGATCAGTCAATTTCGACCATTTCAAAATCATCACGGGTCGCACCGCAATCGGGGCAAACCCAATTCAGTGGTACATCTTCCCATTTTGTTCCGGGTTCAATCCCCTCTTCGGGCGCGCCTTCGGATTCATCAAAGATCCAACCACACACGATACACATGTAGCGTTTGAATTCATTAGCTTCAGCCATTTATCAGTGTCCAATTTAATCAAGCAAGCGTAACATAACCCAACTCAACTCTACTTCACAGCCATTAATTTGTTTTATGACCAAAAACTCTCAATCACAAAAGCTATTTAATCGCGCGTTACAAACAATACCTGGGGGTGTTAATTCACCGGTACGCGCTTTCAAAAATGTGGGCGGATCGCCACTCTTTATGCAGCGTGCTGACGGCGCTTATATGTATGACGTTGACGGCAATCGGTATATCGACTTCATCGGTTCTTGGGGACCGATGGTGGCGGGCCACAATCATCCAGAGATTCGAGAGGCCATTATAGAGGCTGCGCAACTGGGGATATCATTTGGCGCGCCCACCGAGCTCGAAATCATCATGGCAGAGCGGGTTTGCGAGCGGGTCCCCTCCATCGAACAGCTGCGAATGGTCAACTCTGGCACCGAAGCCACAATGTCCGCCATTCGCCTCGCGCGTGGATTCACAGGCCGCGATAAGATCGTTAAATTCGAAGGCTGCTACCATGGTCACGCAGATTCCTTACTCATCAAAGCAGGCTCTGGAGCCTTGACCAACGGCGTCCCCACCTCACCTGGGGTTCCCGCAGAGCTGGCAAAGCACACACTGACCCTACCCTATAACGACGCAGAAGCCTTAAAAGCCTGCTTTGCGGAACACGGCGAACAGATCGCCTGTTTAATCACCGAACCGGTTGCAGGCAACATGAACTGCGTGCTACCACAAACAGGGAGCCTGGCGCTGATGCGCGAGCTTTGCGACAACAGTGGCGCATTATTAATTTTCGACGAAGTCATGACCGGCTTTCGCCTAAGTTTGGCTGGCGCGCAAGGGGTTTATCCGGTTAAACCAGATTTGACCACCTTGGGAAAAATCATCGGTGCCGGTATGCCCGTAGGTGCGTTTGGCGGTCGTAAAGACATAATGCAAACCCTCTCCCCTGTTGGCCCGGTTTATCAAGCCGGAACGCTCTCTGGCAACCCCATGGCAATGACCGCTGGCTTAAAGATGCTCGAAATCATCGCTCGGCCCGGGTTTTACCAAAGCCTCGCCAGTAAAACCGAAACTATGGCACTAGGCATGAACGCGATCGCCGAAGAATGCGGAATTCCGTTTACCGGTAATCATATATGTGGAATGTTCGGCTTTTTCTTTACCGACGCGCCGAAGGTAACCAGCTTCAGCCAAGTGATGGACAGCAATATCGAACGCTTCAAAGCGTTTTTCCACGGCATGTTAGCGCAGGGGGTGTATTTTGCTCCAGCGCACTTTGAAACTGGCTTTATGTCAAATGCCCATAGTGACGCCGATCTAGACCAGTGCCTTAGTGCGACTCGAAAAGTCATGCAAAGCCTATGATTTGGCTCATCCTGCCGCTTGCCGGCATGATGACAGGCTTCATCGCTGGCCTGTTTGGCGTTGGCGGCGGCACCGTTATGGTGCCGGTGATCCTGCTGGTGTTTGGTCTTGCGAAGATTGAAACCGCCTATGCGATGCAAATCGCTGTCGCCACCTCTTTAGCGACTATTGCACTGTCATCTTCGAGCTCTATTTTGGCTCATCACCAACGCCGCGCAGTGGATTGGCGGATCATTAGACGACTCACCCCAGGGGTGGTATTGGGAGTCATAATCGGCACCTTAATCGCGGCCCGAGTTGAAAGCGAAAGTTTGCAAATATTTTTCGCGCTGTTTTTGTTAGTCGTTGCGGCGACCATGTTTTTTGATATTATTCCCGCATCACCAAGCACGCAGGCAGGAAGCCTTAAGCTAAGCTTAAATGGAAGCGTAATTGGGATGATCAGCGCAATGACAGGAATCGGCGGCGGCGCGATGACCGTACCGTTTTTGGTACATTGCGGGCTCGAGGTGCGCAATGCAATAGGAACCGCCGCTGCGAACGGTTTCCCGATTGCCTTTGCCGGCGCATTGGCTTTTATCATTGCGGGCTGGAACAATACCGAGCTACCCCAATACAGCATTGGCTATGTTTACTGGCCGGCTTGTTTATTGCTGGGCGCGACCAGCATTTTGTTTGCACCGCTGGGTGCAAAACTCGCGCATACGATGCCTAGCAAGTTGCTTAAACGCTGCTTTGCAAGTTTTATGGTCATCGTCGCGATTCGTCTTTTAACCTCTTAATATTACGAGAACTGCATGACTTGGTTTAAAAACCTTAGCCCTTATCTTTTCACAGAGCCTTGCGAGGACATTATCGAACGCCTCGAAGCCACACTAGGCGAAGCCGAGCTAGGCGAGTGCCCGGCGACCGAAGCGTTTGTCGAAGGCTGGGTTTCTCCGCTTGGCTCCGATATCGCGCTCGAAAACTTGGTTTATTCCACCGCGGATATTGGCTTATTTGCCTTGGGCCGAGAGGAGCGAATTTTGCCCGCCGCGGTTATCAACGATCACGTAAAAACCCTCGCCGATGAAATCCAAGAGCGCGAATCGCGCCATGTAGGTGGCAAGGAAAAGCGCGAGCTCAAAGAACAAGCACTGTTTGAGTTATTGCCCCGCGCTTTTACCCGCCGCAAACATATCCGCGCGTTGGTGTGGCCGAAGGCAAAAATGCTATGGGTGGACACGGCGTCGCTAAAAAGCGCGGATGATTTAACCGCGCATCTACGAAAAGTCGCCGGTTCTTTACCTTTGGTGCCTTTAACCGGCGATCGCGACCCTATGCATCTATTTACCGCATGGCTAAAAAACGAAGCGCCATTGCCCGAAGGATTCGCCCTGGCTAATAACGCCGTCCTCGAGGATCCAAGAGATGGCTCAACGGTCACCTTGCGCAACCAAGAGCTCGACGCCGACGAAGTTCAGTTACACCTAAGTTCCGGCAAATTATGCAAGCAAGTGGGAATGGTATGGATGGATCGGTTGAACTTTACCATCGACCAAAATCTCAGTCTAAAATCCCTGCGCTTTGGTGACAACATTCAAGAACAAGCCGATCAAGATGGTGGCGGCGATCGCATGGCTGAAGTCGATGCCACTTTGGCCTTGATGTGTGGCGAGTTGCGGCCAATGCTCAACGCGCTAGAGACCGCGTTATCACAATCCGCAGACCCGTCCGCAGCAACAAGCTAAGCGAAAAAAGCGGCCTACACAGATGATTCATTCAAGCCATTTGCTGCTATCGCCGTATCACGGCGATAGCCATCGGCAATTGCTTGGGTTTATCAATACGCTATTAAACGACCCTCGCAGCACTGCTCTAACACTGCCAGGGCGTAACTTTCGTTGGAGAATTCGCGGCAACAGTCTTAGCTGGCTGTCCACACTTAAAGCGCACCGCGCCCAACACCTATGGGCCACCTCAATGACCGATCTAGCCAGCCTAGTGGCCACCCAGCGCTGGATGCACGATTGCAGCAAAACCCTTTACTTTCATGAAAACCAATTCGCCTATCCGCGCAGTCAAAGCCAGCACGCCTCGATCGACCCACAAATGGTGCAGCTCTACAGCGCGCTATGCGCCGATCGTTTGTGGTTCAACAGCGCTTATAATCGAGATAGCTTCTGCGAAGGTGTCGATGCATTGATGGCTAAAATGCCGGATCACCGCCCCGAAGCGCTTGCCCCGCAACTACAGCAAAAATCGGTTATTTTACCGGTTCCGATCACGCCTATTACGGCGAAGAACAAAGACCCGTTACTTATCGCCTGGCCACATCGTTGGGAATACGACAAAGCACCGATGATGTTCTTGCGCGCACTGGATTATTGCAAAACCCATCGTCAAGATTTTCGTCTTGCCTTGCTCGGTGCTCGAGCGCAAAACTGCGAAGCTTTAAACGCGATCCGCGCCCAGTTCTCAAGCCATATTCTGGTCGATGACTATGTACAACGCGATCAATACGAGCATTGGTTAAGCCGAGCAGGGATTGTTCTAAGCACCGCTATCCACGAGTTCCAAGGACTTGCGATGCTCGAAGCGATTTCAGCAGGAGCGCAACCGATCGCACCGAATGCTCTATGCTATCCAGAGTACTTACCGCGCACCGCGCTTTACGACGATCAGCAGCAGCTCAACCACGCTTTGGTCGCAGCACTTTCGCAACCACCGCAACCATCAATCAGCGTCGAGCATTATCTGGCGTCAACACTGACACCGCGTTGGCAACAAGCGCTAAGCAACGCCATCAACGGCAACTAAGGCCGACGTCGGCAGAGATAGTTTGGATTCAAAGTAGCTATTTAACCGTGTTCGGAAGACGTTGATGCGCCGCCTATGTTTAACGATATCCGCAGATTGACTTCACCGAACCAAGACCGCGAATATCGATCAATTTCGCACAATAATTTACTTGCAATCAAGCCCTTAATCCAATGGCACCGTAGGATCACCGCTACTAACCAGAAGCACCGAATGACGGGCCTCACGGCTAAGTGTGGCGTCGCGACCGTTGATCACGTCGACCGCAAAAGCCCGCGACGACGCCAATGATGGGGTATTGCTCCAGACCCAAGAAACCCCTTCGAGCTGATTAAATAACGCCGCATCCAAGGCAGGTGAACGACAACCATAACGGAGAATCATCGCCAGTTCTTTCAAGTTGGGAACCCGCCAATTGTTCACCCCGCCAAAACCTTCTATATTTTCTGCCACCGCATAGCGCATCGCGCCGCGCCACCCCGCTTTTGCTGTTCCCGCTTCGCATTGATCGATTCGTGGATCATAGACTTGACCTTGGAAACAACGTCTCCAGCGTAAACCGGTGCGCGTGTCATTAAAGGTGCCGTCGTTATTATTGATAAACCGCCCAACCGAAACCTCGGTATCGGCAGGGCAATTTTGGGCCTTGCTTTGCGCGCTCAAACAAAGAAACGTTATTACTAAACATCGAATCATTTTCATTACGGTTTCCATTGACCTCGCACCAATAAAACAGCCGCAGCTTGATCTTTGAACATAAATCCAGCATTGCCAAAGCGCAGATCAAAAGCAAAAGCTTGATCGTCTCCATCGACCGATTCCGCCGCCCACACTTTTTGCGCATTCGACGCAAAAGGGTGAAACTTCAGATCAAACACCGGCTCTGCCCCGTAATCGGCTATCGAACGTAGCTCTTCGACTTTTGGCAGCCGCCAGTCATTAAAACCGCAATAGCCTTGGGCGTTGGTTCGTTCGACAATGCGCTGGGTATTGCAGTAGCTCATCGGCGCACCATCTTGATAACCCGAACAGGCGTTGAGGCTATTTTCCACCCCTGCATTCTCGCCGTAGAGTTCGCGCTTGGCTTGGTACCAGCTTACGCGATCGCTGGCATTTGCCACCATAAACCCGCTTTGCAGCGCATCGATGCTTTGCCAGACTTGCCAATTCAGTTCGCTGTGATTATCCAGAATACAGCTCCATTTTTCACCGCTGCTTTCATTGCCATCGGCATGCCAGTCTTTTTGTTGATCCTCGATTTTTTCGCCACTTGCATCGAGTTTAAAAAAATCAAATCCTGCCGGACCAAAGCCGATTTTCGCACCGCCAGCTTGCCCATCACGACCTTGATAACAATCTTGCATTTTTATAATATCGCCATCGCAGTTTTCGACATTCGAAGCTGGATATTCACCGCCGAAAAGCACACCGGTATCGGGGGTATAGCTTGGGGTAAAAGCCACGCTTAAGCTCGGCGGGCCGGAGCTGAGCTCGGTAAAAGGCACCACAATGGCGTAATAGCCTTCGCTATTTTTTAAGCCGCTAATTAATTGACCCGGCCGCACATCGCTGAGCAATTGTGCGTCCTGATGGCTGTTGCAGTTTTTATAGTCAACGATCGGCTCACTGGCCACACAAAGATCGTAACCACTGGCACCATTGACCAAGGTCCAACGCGCGACGGCTTGCGAAGACATGGGCCCGATAGATAGATCAGGGGCTTGTAGTTGCGCGATTTCAAGCAACGCACTGCTTGGCCCCATCCCCAATTCATTGGTGGCCATCACCCTTAAATAATACAGCTGCGCTGGATCAACCGCTTGCCGCCAATTGACGCTCAAACTATTAAAGCTTGCTCCCCCTGCGCTTGTACAATCTTCGACGCGCTCGAAATTAACCGTATTTAGACAAACAACATAGCCACTCGCATTGCGCGCTTCAAGCCATTTGATCTCGATAATAGTCGTTTGCGGATCGGCTTCAAGACCGAGTATAGGTCCCGGTAAATCGGCGGTATTCACCGAGGGGCTCGAAGCTCCCAGCACATCACCAAGTACCGCTGCGACGCTGTAATAGTAATCCGCCGCAGGATCGAGATTGTAAAACTCCGCACGGGTTGCTTCGGTGCTTAGCGATTGCGAGGCGGCTAATACCGGGCATTGCCCAACATCCACAACCGGCTCCTGCGCCAAGCACACCTTGTAGTGATCGGCACCGCTAACCGGGCTCCAGCTTAACCGAAGCGTTGTAGCGTCGAGCATACCACTGACGATAGGGGCCGCGGCCACCGGCGCAGCGCTGCTATCGTCAAGCACATCATTGCTCAAGCTATCGTTTTCGGTACTTGCACGATCGGTTTGATTTTTGCTGCTACACGCCGCGAGCAGCAACACTAAGCAGAGGGCGACTTTCTTAAGCATAAGCCAATAGGGGTTCCGTCGGTTTGCGTCCATAGCGTAAACACTGCAATAAACAAACCAAGTCGCAAGCGGCGACTAAACAACTTATACTGAGCCCAAAGCGGTTTCAAACACGCCAACTTGTGGCACATTGCCCCTCAACGCCGAATTGATTGGCAATTTTTATGATTCCACCGCCGTGAGCATATCGTCTGCGCAAAAACCTATCAGGCGATATTCGAGGCTCTCTAAAAGGCTTCTTGTCGACCCATACAGGGTTTTGAAACTGTAAACCCATCGCGCTGCAACGGTATATCGCCGCAAAACGATGCTGCTTTTGACATCAATCAAATAGGTTGTCCATGAAAATGCTTTATATTCTTGCTGTCGCGTTTGTGCTTTTCCTGCTCTGGAGACGGAGCAAATCGCTTAATCTCAGCCCGCAGGCAATTTTCTTGATCGCCTTAGCAGTGATTGCCGTGGTCTTGTTTATCAGCGGCAAAGGCAGCGCATTATTTGCCGCTTTAGCAACACTAGCGGCAACACTGGAGCGATTCGCACATTTTGGGCTGCGCAATGCTTCGCTTTGGCAAAACCTCTATCAACGCTACCTCAATCCCGAGCGTCAAGTTCCGCCCCATGACGGCAACGCCAAAAATCAATCGGCAAAACCGCATACGCCGATGTCAGCGACTGAAGCACTGGCCACACTTGGCCTCAACCCCGGGGCTAGCGATGATGAAGTTCGCCGTGCGCATCGTCGTTTAATCGCCAGCTTGCACCCTGATAAAGGCGGAAGCGCCGAGCTCGCAGCACAGGTCAATCGGGCCCGCGATATATTAATCGGCTAAACCGCATTCCATCCTTCACAAACAGGCTTTATCGATCGTGACTTAGTCACTCAACATCTATTGACTTTTGTACTATCAAGAAACTTCACTTCACAAGTTACATTAACTTCAAAGCACAAGCAGATGAAGTATCGACGCAATCCTCAAACTGAACGCTAAGCGACTGTTTGCTTTAGTTTTTTTTTCCATTTCTGTGCTCGCGATTTAATTTCCTTAGCCTAGGATTTACTTAATACAACAAAAAATTGCCGAACCATGCTCGGAGAGACAAAAAATTGGCGCTTTGCGCTCTATTGCATACTTATGCTGACCTTTTCATGTGTCGCGGCCACGTCGCGCGCGGATTCGCTCAGCCTCTCCAGCCAAGTCAAAATTACCACCGCCTCGACGCTGTCGATTTCGACGCTTAGCGACATTCGTATTCCCACTATCATCACCCCAGATGTTAACGAAACCACGGTGGTGATTTTGCAGCCGAACTCGAATATCGGCCGCACCGAGCCCGCTGCGCAATGTGCAGGGCAATGCCAAGGTCAAAACGGCCAGATGTCCATTGCTGGCTCAAGCGGCGCACAAGTACAAATCGAATTACCAAGCCAGCAATTTAGCATTGGCTCCAATAGCCCTAACGCCTTGATCGAGCTCAGCGCAGCCGATCTGCAACCCTGTTCGACAAACAGCAGCATTAGCAGCTGTTTGACACTGCAAGCCGACACCGTACTAAAGCTCGGTGCAACGCTTACGGTCACTGGACCTGCAACCGGTCAGTTCACACTCAGCTTACCGGTTCAGATTAATTATTATTGAGTGAATTTTTGGAGAAAACGATGAAAAACCACCACAAAATCATCGCTATTGCCGGGCTTGTCGCCTGCGGTAGCGCCATAGCCGGGAGTGTTGTAAATGTAACCGGAAACGTTATTGCAGCGGCCACCGTCTCGGCAGTTAGCGATTTGAACTTAGGCACTGTTGTAGCCGGGAATAGCTCAGCCATTTCCGCTATTGTTGACAACGCAAACGGGGGTTGCATAGCTTCAGCCGATAACAGCAACGTCAATGCTACTGCTGTGACCTTAGGCAAAGTCGAAATTGTTTCCGATGCAACCGTCGCCTCAACGATCGACGTCACCAATGGCACCATGCTGGCTAATGGTACTGAAGCAACACCGGCGTACTTCGACTCGAGTTGCGCTGCGATTGCAAATATCGCTACCGCAAAAGCATGGGGCAGCACTGATATTTATATCGGCGGAACCTTAGACGGTAGTGCAGGCACCGCAGGCGACCAAGTCGCAGGCACATTAACCTTCACAATCGATTACTAATCTCTCATTAGTTAATTTCGCGCATCGCCATTTCAACGCTCTCAGCGCTTTGGCGGTGCGCAGTTTGAGATTTCAACTTCCAGCTCTAACAGTAAAATCTAAATAGGCCGAATCATGAAATACTTAATCTCCATTTTCTTGTTGATGCTTGCCGGTCTCGCCAGCGCCGACTTACAGATATATCCTTTTCGCGCGGCATTAGATCTAGCCAATAGCAGCTCCACCTTTAATATCACTAATACCGGAAATCGCCCATCGACGATTCGTTTTAGCTTGCAAGACCACGATCAAGCACAAAACGGCAACTGGGAGAAGGTCGCTAGCAACGCGACTTCAGCAAAAAAAATCATTAAATTCTCGCCGCGACAAACCACGCTAGCCCCTGGGCAAAGCCAAACTGTGCGGGTGTTTGCCAAAGGTATAAAACGGCTACCCGCCGGTGAGCTACGCTCGCATTTACTGCTACAACAGCAACCGAGCGCACAGCGCCCTAGCAGCAGTAATAACGATGTTTCAGGCCAAATCGAAGTGCTCTACGGCATTTCCGTGCCGGGGGTAGTACGCAGCGGTGCACCGCAAGTAAGCGCCGAGCTCAGCGCCGCATTAACACAACAAGGGGTCGCAGTAACGCTGCAACGCCAAGGCAATCAATCACTCTACGGTCGGATTGTCGCCACCGATGCCTTAGGCCGCGACATCGCGGTCATTAGCAACGCGGCGGTTCATGTACCGTATCGCAGCAAAGATTACACGATTCCGTT